>WUQG02000416.1:0-12384 GCA_011317285.2 Androctonus mauritanicus | reverse complement strand
GATGTTGTGTGTGTTGGGTATTGAGATGTCTATAATGTAAGTAACTTTGTTTTGCTTGTCTATGAGAGTGATGTCTGTTGTGATATATGATTTTGTCTGTTAAGATTGTTCTGTCATAATATATCTTGTGTGTCGAGTTTTCTAAGATTGTGTCTGGTATGGTGAGCAAGTTGTAATATGTTTGTAATATGGTGTGAGTGTATTTATTAGTTTGTATTTGGTTGCAAACTTTTGGTGTATTATGTTTGCTACTTGATTGTGTCTGTGTAGGTAATCTGTTTGCGCAAGCAGTTTGCAACCCGATGTAATATGTTGAATCGTTTCAGGTGCTATGTGGCATTTCTTACAAGTGTCGTTTGTCAATGTGCTGTCTTTCAATATGTATTTTCTGTAGTTTTTTGTGTTTATTACCTGGTCTTGTATCATGAATTTTTGAATTTCTATAATTTTGCAAAAAAAATTTTCACTATTACAAACCCTTTATTGATATTATTATTATTAATGATATATTTTAAGAGAATTACAATAAGGCAGGAAAAAAGATACTAATATTATATCAGTTATTTTGGGAAATGTTTTCTGATATAAAGATTTATTAAAGACACTTAATTGTATTTAAAGATATTTACTATTATTAATAACAGTAAATATTTCTATGCAAAATTATAGAAATTCAAAAATTCATGAATGATTATTATAAGTATTTTACTTCTAAATAAAAATAATTCATAAGAATTTTTGATATTCAGTTTCTTAAAATCAATTAATAGTTTCAATTTTTTTTAATTTCAATTAATCAATATTCAATAAATTAAAAATGAATAAATAATTTCATCATTTAATAGTAAATAAAATCTAATTTTAATTGTATATTAATTTAAAAATTTATCCAACTTTTTTTAGTCTTTCTTCACAAGAATATCAAACATTTATATCATCTTAATATACTGATATTTAAGAATATAGTGCTATTCTTAAATATCAGTATATTAAGAAGCCTTAACACAGATAGTATGTATAAAACTGATGAATGAAATGTACCGTAAATAATATACAGTTACAAGTTCTCAGTCAAAGTGAAAAAACAATCATTTATATGTTTTTTCACTTTGACTGAGAGCTTGTAACTGTAATATTATTTATCAATTGAAAGTGAAATAGTTATATTTTATATTTAGAATGAAATGTACTTTTGTGAGGTCTACATAAAAAATATCTGGACTTGATTATAAAAATGCTGTGCACCATGAATACATTCCACAGGAGAGACTGTCAACAAAGTATGTAGAGCAATTCAAAAGAAATTTCAAAAGAAATGGTAATCAGGAAACTGAATTTTTCATCATGATAACATGCTTACTCAATCATCAAAATTCATATAGAAGTTTTGATCAAATACATTTAATATCACAAATACTGAATCCTTTATATTTGCCAAATTTATATTTATGAATAACTATTCTTTTTAAAAATTATAAAATCTAAAAGGACACTAATTTGACAATACAGATTAAAATAAATTTGGTAAAAGTGCTTTTGGAAATTACTAAAATTGATTTTAAAAATAATTTCAGGCAGTGAAGAATAATAGGTAAAATGTATTGTTTTAAATAAAAGTCTATTTTAAAAAATACTATATTTGGAACTAGAATATATCAATACAGACACTTTTTGTAGACTGTATATGTATACCAATTTCAATAATATTTTTTATTAATGGAAATATTCTTAAAAAACTATTTTTAAAATAAATTTATTAAAATAATTTTTAATACATAATTATTTCCTTGAAGATATTCTTTTATGAAAAATTCCTAAATGAATAACAATATTTAAACTAATTAATCCTATTTTTTATTTTTGTTTTTATTTATTATATTTTTATTAATTAAAATATCTTTATAATTAATAAAATCTATAATGAAAATTTAAATTAATATTACCTTATAAGGAGAAGCAGCATAAAGTGCTTGTTGAGATGAATCTAAAAACATATTAGTTAAAATGGGATTTCCTTGATCAACAATAGATTCTTCAAATTCTTCTGCTTCTGTACTTTTTGTGATCAATAGCTGAAAGTTTATTTATTCAAAATAATTTATCATAAACTATGATAAATTTAATTAATAATATAATAAATATATTGGTAAATATGTTTTCTCAATAGGAAATTAAATAATATAATTGAATAGATATATAAAATAAATGTTTGAAAGTAAGTTCAAGATATCTAGATGAGAGTAATGTATTTATTATAGAGTACAATAGTTGTTTTAAGTCTCTTTAATAAAATAATTTTAATGTTATATAATAAATCAAGCTCTCATAGCAAAAATTATTATATAGTGTTAATTAAAAAGCAAAAGAGTTAAGTATTTTCTACATATAATTTTAATGTATTTAAATTTTAAAGTTTTCAAATAGCATAGTAATTCATAATTTTCACAGATGACAATATAAAGAATGAAAAATATAAACAATTCAATACTTCATTTCTAACCTTTTTAACAGAACCATTTGCAGTTCCAAGAAATGCCACAGTGTGCTGGCCAGTAGTTGCTAAAGCAACTGATGTTAAAGTGACATTTTGAAATGTTATAGCAGCCAATGCAGTAATAGGAACAGAACCATTCAGTTTTACTGTCTCATTGCAAAAGTTCAGAACATTACCAGCTTTCTAAAATTAAAATAATTTTATTTATAAATATATTCATATACTATATATATTATTAATTTAATAAATATAGATAAATAAAATTTAAGGATTTTAAATATAAAATTCAATAATCTATACTAAGTATAGTTTGGTATTCTGTTTTGAAGATGACTATCAAATAACATTAAGAAATTTCTATAAATTAATTTCAAATACTGATATCTATATCTCGAGGAGAAATATTGTTTATTTAACTGTTTCATGGTTTTAATTTTACAAGTTATTTTGAAAAACAACAACAAAATATATACTAAAAGAGGTCATATTTTTAAATAGCATTTGTTTCCATATGGAATTTTCAAAATAATTCTTAAGACACACATACAGAATATATAATCAGCACCAACTCAAAGGATTGTGACAGTTAAGTAAACTTAGCTATCAGCATCCTCATACTAATGACATACAAAAAATGATTTCAAAATTTAATTACCATAATTTTCTAATTTTATTAATTTTGATGACAAATAAGTTAATCTTGCCCAGGGATAAATTTGGCAAGTTATTTAATAATTAGGCTGCAGTAAAAATATTTTTTATTGTAGTTCTTTCAATTTTGCCATCCTAAGTCAATGCCTACTTACAGCCATTCCTATATTTAATTATTAAATCAACAAACTAAACAAAAAATATTCAAAGTAAAGAATTAAGAAAAATAAATATTTTAATTCTGATATTCATCTTGTGATTTAATTAAAGCATTATACATATCAAAATTTATATATATCATAAATATTTTTGGTATTATCTACTTCATCAATACAATAATATAAGATCAGTTTATTCAGAATTATGTTATAAACTGTGAAAATCTGTAATATACAGTATAATATTAATATGGACAAAATAAATACAAACATATAACACTAATCAAAAATAAAAAATTATTATACTCTGATTAGTACTATATATATGAACTTATTTTGGATTTTATAATTTAAGTAATGATATTGTTAATGAATTTTGGATAACTTGGATCTAAATATAACAGATCCATTATTTATGCAATTTCAAGTTTTATAGTTTAAGAGATAAATAATGTGCAAATTTTTATTTGTGCTGGATACATACAAAATGTGAATAAAAAATTTATTATACAGTATAATAGAAGCCTGCAATGAAAAACTTTTCAATATTTTAGTTGTTTCTAATATATTTTTTGGATACTAAATTTGAAAACACAATAAAAATGAGATACTATAAACAATTATGATTTATTCCAAACTTAGTGACAAATTTAGCAACTTGGCAACATTTTGGAAAAGTTAAGAAAATACTGGATTTCCAGAAATTATTAGAAATTTCTAAGAGATTATAAATATTTGTCACTAAACCACATCTGCTGGTTGTGAGTTAAGTTATTACTCAGTTTTGATTAAATGCTGATGCTAATTGTTCTATGAGATTTCTTTCACAGCTGAAAGAAATCTCGTAGAACAATTAGCAACCTCATAGACAATTAGAAATCTCATAGAACAATCTTTTTGTGTTTCATATCAATGAAATGAAATGTTTTGAATGTCTATTAGAAGATTTTAATCCTTTTTTCCTTTTTTAGGATTTATTAACTTTGAGACTTTTATTGAATTCTGAATACTATAATAAGTTGTAAATCATGACTAGCTATGGATGTGCCAACAGTCTAAATAACTTTGTTACATTTGTGAGATATTTATAAATAGTTTTGTAAATATATTCTAGCCACAAAATAAGTTTCATGCAGTAATTTTCACTACTGATTTCATTCAGTTACATATGAAATAATCAACTAGGAACAAGCCAATTCAGCAGTAAAAGAATAAAGTTTAATAAAAGTATATGTTAATTTCTAGCACTTTCAAGCAGTTCCAGTGGAACTGCTTGAAAGTGCTAGAAATTAACATATACTTTTAGACTATTCCATTCAGAGCAGTAAAACGTCAACTGCAAAAGTTTAATAAAAGACGAACATTTTCAACAGCTTCTAGCTGCCATCATCAGGTATACACAAGTTGTAAAACAGTTAAAAGAACTTCAATGTATAAGAACGTTGGAGTTCTTTTAACTGTTTTAAAACTTGTGTATACCTGATGATGGCAGCTAGAAGCTGTCGAAAACGTTCGTCTTTTATTAAACTTTATTCTTTTACTGTTGAATTGACTTGTTCCTAATTGATTATTTCATATGTTTAAAGAAGTTAAGCAGTTAGTTCATCCATTTGACATGAATCATTCAGTTACATATTATAACATAAAAACGTCAAAGCAAATTGTGAAAAAACCATACATGATAGAGCAAATTTGAGGTCATTTTTGCATTTAGAACCCTAAATTCCTATAAAATCAGCATATATTTATAAAAAGTTTTTATGACCTTAATTTTGAGACTTATGTAATTTATTCTTTTTTGCAAAAATATCATTTATGCCCTTAAATTTTCATATCTACACTTTCATATCATTTTTTTCTACTCATTCTGTTGATCAATATGCATATTCATTTATACAGAAATTTTAAAACAAAATTTACTATTATTTTAAATCTAAAAAGAAGCATTATTGAAATATTGATTTAAAAATAGAAACGTAAGATCAAAACTAACATGTGCAAAGAAAATTTTACAGCAACCGATGGAATGGAAATGCCTGTATTGAATTTAAGCATTGTTAGAATTCTGCAATTTTTATTTGACTTTACAACTTGAGAATCATTCAATGGAATGATATTCAGTGAATATTTAACATGGCGACTTCTGTTGTGATAGAATATTGTTTGACACAAAAAAATTAGTTCTGAAAATTTCTGTAGGGCAGTAAATAGCATTGTTACACTGTAATGGATAAATCATAAAGTCTCAAAACTACAATATATACAGTACATAGCATAATTATGCAACAGCATGTTTGATATGCTATCCTCTGTTGAAAATCTACTTCGTATTATAGCACTAGTGAGCAAACCTCTTCGTGTAAAATAATTACTACTTTTTAATTGCTTAGTAACGCTTTCGGCTAGATTTTTAATTTAAACAAGCAATTAAAAAGTAGTAATTATTTTACACGAAGAGGTCTGCTCACTAGTGCTATAATACGAAGTAGATTTTCAAAGTTACTCAGTTAGTTTAAACTTAATGATTTTGTGCAAAAAGTATCATTGGTTGATTTGGTTATCATGAACTTTCATGAAGATTTATAAGATAAGAAAAAAATTTTTG
Organism: Androctonus mauritanicus; assembly: GCA_011317285.2. Taxonomy (NCBI): domain Eukaryota; kingdom Metazoa; phylum Arthropoda; class Arachnida; order Scorpiones; family Buthidae; genus Androctonus; species Androctonus mauritanicus. The sequence goes on along the minus strand of WUQG02000416.1, from coordinate 6,476 downwards.
AAAATCAATACAATTAGCACATTTCATACTTTTTATTGTTGATTGATGAAAATGAAACCAATGCACTAGAAAAATTAAGTCCACTCATAATAAAAAATAATTATAGCACTCAAAGCAGGAATAATAATATATGGATACAAATAACTCTAAAATTATATATCAAGCAATATTTGTTCAGTTGATTATTATTATTTAGTATATATAAATAATCATCAATATAAGGATTGCTTAGAAATGGCTTCAAAGATTCTGGGATGGACCAAGCAATGAAGACAAATCTTATTCTGAATTGTACTTTAAATGATATTCTCAAATATTAATTTTAAAATATGAAAAATATATTTTCACATTTCTTATAATACCAATTTATATTTAACTCTTTAAATTTTCTTTTTATATCTTCCATTCTGAATATCAATACAGGGAATCTTCAGCAATATTCTATGCTTACATTGGTGATCATTTGTCATGGAAACTCATGCTTATGATGACTTTTATCAATGATTTTGCAATAATGGTGGCCAATCAATTGATAGACCAAGTAGCCACCATAGAAGTATGCTGAGGAAGTATAACTATGAAATATTTGTTTAATTCACATCCCATATTACTAGATTTTTTTAAATTGAATCCAGGTCCAGCCCATTTAACCCCATCTTTTGTAAATTTAGTATTATCATGATTGTTAACAAGAATGTGAATGTATCAGAATGCTATTCTATGTCATTCTATTTATTTCATCTTTTTTTTGAATTACATAGAAATCTATTTTTAATTTAGATATTCTAAAAATCAGTTTTTAGACATAATGAAATAATCAAAATTTGTGCATCATAAATTACATAATTTCATAAGTAATTATAAAGTTTGGATATATTTTTGAAAAAAAAAAAAAAAACTATTTTTCAATGCTATTTTTGCTTTAAAAATTTTAAAATGTTTTTTGGAATAGTAATGCTTTTAATTTCAAAGAAATTTATAAAATCATTTCTATAGTCCTGTTTATTTAGATGATTCAGTAAATATGAATATGGCATGCCGACGAATAATTTGGGGAAAGCTGCTTAGTTTAGGACAGACTTGTGTTGCACCAGATTATATATTGTGTAATGAAGAAGTTCAAGATTTATTTTTGAAATCTGTAAAAACAGTTCTTTCTGAATTTTTTGAAGGTGATCCAATTGATTCACCAGATATTGGAAGAATTATAAATGACAAAAATTACAAGTAAGTATGAAATTAATTTTTTGAAGAAATTTTTTTATTCTTTTAATGTTTTTTCATATTTTATAGTCGTTTGAAGGAATATTTGAAAAATGGAGAAGTTTCTATTGGAGGAAATGTAAGAGATGATGACAGATACATTGCTCCAACTGTTTTAACTAATGTGAAAGAGGATGATGCTGTTATGAAAGATGAGGTAAATTATATGAAAATTTATTTTAACACTGTTCTTTAATGCTTTCATATTAAATATCTTATAATAAAAACTTATTGTCTTTATAAATTGTATATATAATAACATAATATATAATATATATATAATGTTATTACATATATATACATATATATAATAATACAGAAAAATAAAAATGCATAATATAACATAATATATATAGCTAATCACTTACTTCTCTTTACCGTGTATTACATAAGTGTTGTCTTTTATCAAAGCACTATTGAGCAGACCTAAGACATTCAAATTCATAAAGATTTTTATTAATACAAGGAGTGCCTTCGGCTTCATTTGCCATCATCAGCTCAAATACAAACAAATAAAGAATAAATTTTGTTTGAATTGCAGATTCTAGAACATAAAATTTAAATGATAAAAAACTTTTTAGTATATAATTAAATAGAATATATATTCAGAAACAAAATGAAAGCCAGAAGAAAAACGAAAGTTATAACACAATTAATGTGCATATCATAATAAAAGTCACTTAAGTGACTTTTATTACGTGACGAAAGCAGCAGTCTTGACATCATACCACAGCATTAAAACTACTATGGTCCTGAATCTACATAAATTTTAAATGATGCATACCCTGCTGCTGCAGAAATTACAATGAAATATTATTTTCATCATATTTTCCTGTGATGAAACTTTGAAAAAAAAATGAATCCATGTATTTAACTATTTCAAGAAAAGACTTGCTACTGACAAAAAATGTACACATAAGTAGACTTGATAATTGAAGAAGTGAATATTAAAAAAATATAAAATCTATGAGTATTTGTTTTGCTAGTGTTACAATCTCCTAGCATTCTACCCTTCATAACTGTGCATTTTATAAGGATGCATATTCTTTAATTCCTGACTAATTTTGATTGATATGTTATTTAACAGGTTTGTGAAACCACAGATGAGAAAATGTTCATTTAAATATAAAATATACTGATGATAATCCAATATATTCATCAAACTGAAATTAACAAATACAAATTTCCTATGGATATAAATAATGCTAAAGAAATACATGAAACAACAGAGAATGATTTAATTATTGAAATAACTGTATGCAACTATGTTATTTTACAAAAAAAAATAATTTCTGAACATACCAAATCAAAAAGTATAAATTATAGTTTGACTATTGAGATGTTTTTATAACTGCTTGTGAATTCTGTTAAAATTGCAGAAATACAATTAGAAATGTCACTTTTAAAATCTCTCTTGTAAACGAAAACTAGTTGCATTGAAAAGTACATTCGTGGTGCTACTTTGATGTCAAAATAATTTTTTTCTTATCATCATTATATTTTTAAATTGTTATCAATAAAATATGCTTTCATCTGACATCTTTTTATACATAAAAATGTAATAAGAACTATACTTTCAATTGTCTATTTAAAACCTATGGCCTTTTTAGAAATGATTTTCGGTCAAAGTTTCCACCCACTTTTCATTGACAAAGGGAAACATGCTCAAATGGTCACAGAAGCTTAGAAATTCACATTTAAATTGTGTGTAATTTGTGGCTTAATTATACCCTGTATACTTTCTTTTGAAGTAATTAGAATGTTTTCAGAAAGTTTTGTCATTTGGTTGAAGCACAAATAATTGCCTTCTCCTGATGATGCCAGAAGGCTTGTTATTCTAAGAGGCAGTGACCAGGTCTGGGATTATCTATCTATGACATATTAACTAAATATGACTTTCATAAAACAAGATCACATTTTGGATGCTGCAACATTCAAAATGTGATCTTGTTTTATGAATAAACATTACAAATACAGATCTGTTCTCCCTAGCCTTTTTTTCACAATAAATCAGTTATATAACTCATATGATTTCTGAATAGTTTCAGACTTTTTTTTATAGGTTCTCAAAGTTATGATCTTTCGGCATCACTTACCTTCTTTATATAATATATTTTTGGTCCTCTAAAATGAGTTATAAAATATTTAAAAACCAATTAAGATGTGAGTGAACGAGTGATCACTTATGCTCGAGAAAATAAATTTCACAAATAAGATTTATAAGAATATCTCAAAAATCAATATAATAATTTATAGAATTTACCTTTTAGAATTGTTTGGCGTTTCATTTGTTCTTCCGGGCTTCCCCTTGGTTTACTTGCATCTTGTGTGAAAGGTGTCTCAAACATAAAGCATCTTATATTATTGTTTCTTTCAAACTCTGTTATGCGACTTTTCAATTCATCTTCATCGAAATATGGTACTACATGTGTTACTTGAATATAAGCATATTTTATATCTAAATCTCTAGAATTTACCTATGTATAAAAAATATCGATAGTTATAAATTTGTAAATCAATCTATGATCTTTAAATATATATATCAGGTCGATTTTTTTTTTTTTTTATCAATGTTTTAGTTGAAAAGAAATGATAGTAATGATTTGTTGACGGAAAAGTCTAATTGAAAAACTTATAAAATATCACTGAGAATTTTAATATCTGGCAATTCCAAAAAAAAATAGTTTATACAGCAGAGCTTGAAGTTTTTAACAGTAACACACAAAAGATACGGTGCTTATGTAAAAAACAACTCATATATTCAGACAAATCTGTAGTTTTTACTATATTAGAGCGAAGAAATACTATTTCATTAATTTAAAAAAAAAATCTTGTTAACAAGTATTATCAAATGCAACATCAAAACTGCTAATCGGTGATTCTGTTGCATTCAAATTTCATCTACTAGTTTTCTAGAACATTGCAATAATACTTTTTAAAGAAAACAAACAAAATGTAAACACGCTCTTCAGCATAAAATATTGTCAACTTTGTTGATTAATGTAATAAAAATTAATTTGTTTCTCTTATAATAATGCATTCTGATGATCAAAGTATATAGAAATTTAATTATTTTTACATAATGTTTTTTAAATGGTATTCATTACGGAAAGAGTTTCACTACAATTAAAATTAAAAACATAAAAATTACTTGATTGGAATCCATAATCATCTTTACAATATTCTTTCCAAACTTTTCAGAAAAAAGGCAGTTTAATCTATCAGACATTTCCACTAGAGAAGTGACCTTTGGTTCTTTATAAATATACTCTTTACCAGATTCTTCACCGAAATATGCCTTTAATAAAGAATAACAATCTTAATGGTATTAAAATTAAGGACGTTTAGAAGATTTTTCAATCACCTCACCTGTCCAAAAAAAGCCACTCTATAATATTTTCCTAACAGTCGTTTTCCAGTCTTATTAACTTCAACAACTTTAGAAAATGCACTATATAATTTTTTATAAGAAGCTGCCAGTGCCTGCAAATAAAAATATGGTTAAGCATTTATTAGCGATGAATAATGATATGATTCGTTGCATATTTGATATAAATAATCCTTAATTTATGATCACAAGGACTGATCCTTATCAAGCATCTCGCGATTTCATCTCTCTTTGCTCTCAGTCTACGGTTGTTTTATAATGTCTAACTTGAAGACTGGTTTCAAACTTACCCGTGAGAGAATATAAACACATAGCTGCTAGTGCACAGAAAATGACAATAAAGTTTTCATCTGAAGAGTTAGCAATTATGGCTATCCTTCTTGATGAAGAGGAAAATATTAAACAAAAAAAGGCAAAAAGAAGGATGTGGAATTGAATAGATTCAAATTGCTATATTAATTTCACTTTATGCAGATAAACTTGAAGATAAATAGTACTCATAAATTTATAAACATACCTTTTTCAAAATTATGTATATTATGAACAACAGAATTTAAAAAAAAATAAAAGCACTGAAATGATTGTTGATTGAAAAGCAAAAGTATTCATACTATCAGTACAAATCCAGATAAGTTCAGTCATGCTCTGGTCAAATATTCTATCCGATTAACCTTAACTAGAACGTGATGGGACTAAGACTCGACCATTATCAATAGTATAAACAGATTCATTATAAATAATTCAGAAATATTTGACCAGATCAAGAGCAGAATAAGATGGAACCATGAGCAGTTCGATAGTATGGGTCGGGCCTAATACAAACAGTAAGTCCTGTGATGGCATACAAGTATATATACTGTTTTTGTCATAGATCAGTCAATAGATATAAAATAAAATCTGAGTGGTTCAAAGAAAATCTTTCATCAGTAGATCTTTAAAGAAAAATACAAACTGATGATATTCTTGATAGTATATTCTGTTCATCTAATTTGACATTCTTGACAGGATATAAGTCTAATAACTGTTACTACAGAAAAATGAAAACAAGTATTTTTGAAAACTTTTCAAATTAGACCTGTAAAATGAAATATAGCAAAAAACAAAAAGAATTCTCTCTCTACTCAATGAACTCATACAACATAATATTTATTTTTACAGTATGTAGCTAACTATATACAAAAATTAAAGCAAATTATCATCCATATTAAAATTATTTATTTACTTGTATCTTGATTAGTATGGATGATTTGATTACATCAGAATATTTTTTTTTTGAGAAAATTCAAGTTTTTAAGCAATTTTTTTTCTGACAGTAATGAAATCACATTTTTCCTAATTGTTATTAAATTAAATTTAATACATTTTTCTTTAAATCTCTGGCATTGCTAACAAAATAAAAATTCATCTGCCAATCTATCAGACACACAATAAGTTATGATAAAAAAAAATAATTGAATAATGTATTCAATAATGTTCTTCCAAACTAAGAACATTTCTGCTTTCATATAATAATTAATATTTAACCCTAGAATATATGTTATTATGAAATTTTCGTAAAATTTACTACTAAAAAATCCTGCGTAACTTGAACACAGAGCACAAACTTTTCACGAGGGACCAACCTGAGGTTCAACTGTATCAGTATTCTGTTTAATTTTTAGAATTTCTCTAATATTACATTTTAAAATGGGGATGTTGATTCTTTCAAGCAAATGTGCATTCATGTTTTTTTTTTTTTTTTTTTCCATTTTCACAATGAAATCCCACCTAGATAAACTTTTTTCTTTTTCTAAGTATTACTTCATACATATACATTTATAATTGC
>WUQG02000405.1:0-12384 GCA_011317285.2 Androctonus mauritanicus | reverse complement strand
TTAAAGCAAGAGGCAACAGATAACTTACCTGCATTACTACTACTGGATTTTTACAGAATTACTTAGCTAAAACAATTGTTATTGATTATGATACAGGATACAATTCAGTATCAATCTGTGTTTAATCAGTATCTTTATATCATATCTTTTCATTGGATGTTTTATTTTAAAGAGATTTTTAAGTTGAATTTGCAGCTAAGTTAAGCTTATTGTCAAGTTATACTATTCATCATGATGTAAACTACTATATATTTATCCATTATTAAGGGATTCTTTTTAGGATTACATACATATCTTGTTTATAGATTCCAACCAAACTGTACATCTTTTATACATAATATATAATGACTTAATGAATACTAGACATAGAATATTTATGTATATATAAGAGTATTCAATTATATAAATAATTTGCAATTTAAATTAATTATTGCCTTTCAAAAGTCCAATATTTACAAATACAAGTACTAATACAGATGGAGATAATATTTATTCTGTCAATAAGATACAACTTGAAGTACTTTCAGTTTCAACAAGTAATCTTCAACAAGATTATACATAAATATATCTAAATATTACAAATGAATCTAGAAACTAGTAATTGGCTTGATGAAGAAACTGAAACTACTTTAAGTTGTATCTTATTGATTGAATAAATATTTTCTACTCCTGTATTAGTGCTTGTTCTTGTAAATACTAAATAATTTAATGGAGTTACCATTTGATGTTATTAAATAATTATAAATACTGTACAAAATTAAATAAAAATATATTTAATATCTTTTAGGATAATAAATGAAATTGAAAATATGCTGGATGAAGATGTAAAAGTGAATAAAGCAATTGGAGATAATGGAGCACATTATATATTGAAACATTGTTGTATTGATCCATTACTTGTATTGACTCATTGTAATACAGGCAGTTTAGCTACTGCAGGTTATGGTACAGCTTTAGGTAAATATAAATAACACATAATAACTTATGTCTAGTTATTTATTATTAATCAGTTTAATGTAGATGAAAATCAAAAATCAAATAATCAATTAGAAATGAATTATAAAATAATTCTAGATTAATTTCCACAATGGTATTTTGTTGTAGAATATTTCAGAATTTTTTTTAGAGTTGCATTTTATCAATCCAATTATTGGGCAAGATTATTTTCAAGAAAATCAACAGTAAATAAGAATATAATTTATATTCAATATATAGTATTAATATAAATGTATATAGTATTAGTTTATATTGAAGGTTCTGAAATAAATGTCATTATATAGTAAAAACTTTAATTAACGTTATGAAAATTTTAACGTTAAATGTGATAGATCCCTTGTTTGATTCATCCCAAAAATTTCTGTATAAATTGAAAACTGCATAAGTTCAACAATGCTTAATGTGAGACCTCTGGATGGTGCATTACAGGATCTTCTAGGCTGACAGATTAGCCTTTGAGTGGTTATAGGTTTTGTGTAGGCCAGATGGAAAACAGCAGAATGTTCTGACACAGACAACAACTTTACTAACAATTAACATCTTTATTAGATGAGAGCAAGTCCTTTACAAGTTGCACAGTCACAATATTCAAAAATACTAATAATAATCTAAACCTAACAGTTTTAACAATTCTGCAAATCAGCCTGAGTTCAAGTGTTTTTACTATTAAAATTGTGAAGACTCAGAATTCGGATTGGATGCAAGGTGTCACTCCCCTATCTTATCGAAAATTACAACAGAAATTTGAATGGAATGACACCTTAAAAAGAAAATAAACAATAGAAAATATATGATCAAACAAAGAATGCTAAGAAGACACAAAGTTTGGATTTTCGGGAAAGTATCATTCCACACATATTACTATTATAATATTGTTAAAAGAATTGTTTTCCTACTAATAATGAAGAAAAATTCATTTCCATTGGAAAGAGGCAAAAATTTATCTAAGTTCACATCAGTACAAAAACAAGAAAAAAAAATCAGATCAATGCAAGACCTTCATTAATTGAGTAAATATGCCCCTAACCACAGGAAATTTTTTATCCATAACAGTGGATGTCAAAAGATGAAGGAAGGGGGAGAAAAGAAAGTTTTTAGTAAGAAGACAGTGATTAATTAGAGAGTCGCTCGGGGTCACCAAACAGACCAGACATGTCCGCAAGTCACTCCGAGGTCGCCACACAGACTGGACATCTCTGAAAGTCTGCTCTCAGATTCTGGACAGAAGATGAAAAATGTAGCAGAGAAGAGTGATTCCATGTCCCATCCTGTTGGTGGAATCCAATGAGGACCAGGAAATGAAGACAAAGAATAATCATTAAGAATAATGAAGGATTGAATTTCTTTTACACTCTCTCTCCCAGGTATGATCTCTCGCATCAAATAGCTCTCTCGAATGGAATATGTTAATATTATGTTCTATTTTTCTGTTTATTTTAAATAAATATGTATTATTTACTTTATATGTGTTTCCAAATCAATTCTCCTATCCTGGATCTCTGCACTACTTACTCATGTGGCACATTCTGAAATTAATATTTCGAACAATATAATAAGTTTTTGGTCATTTCCTGATAGTGAAATTTCATGTATGTTGGAGAAACATGTAAAACTTCTCCTGGTGTCAGACTGACGTTTCGACTTACCTACACTACGGGAGCGTCTCCTCGCATACCTTACACTGATATCAAATAAGATCTACATACATTATGGAATCCTTATAAAAATAACTTTGCAAATGATGGAATAATAAAGAATGTTAGATACCATGAAAATAGAATATAAACAAAATTATATTCCAAATGATACAAGAACTTATTTTTATAAAAAAAATAAACAATGACTTTTTGACAATTTTTTGTCTCCATATAAAATGTTATCAAGTAGATAAGACAAAAAAAATTATGAAATTACATACTCTAAGGTTTCTAATGATATATAATGCTTGCAGTATGATGAAAAGGTGAATTTGATATAATACTTTATAAAGTTATGAATAATTAGCACTAATTAATGCAGAAATTTTTATATGAGAAATCAGCAGTTTGGGGATTAACTAAAACTAATTTAATAAGCTCAGAAAACACATGAGCATATGATAAATGATGAAATTAGGGGAAAAATGTTCATATCTTTGTATTATAGTTTTATCCTCATTGATTAATATGTATTTTTCTTGTAAGTCGGGAATTCTATGTAAGTAAAAATCTACATAAATCTGGGACAGTCTGTATATCTCTGCTTTTGTTTTTTTTTCTTCAATTAATTTCTCCCTTTTTAGGCAAATTTCTTAAGATAGAATAAGTTTTTTGAATAGTATAATTATAAAATAAAATACAACTTACCTTGAGTCCATCCATTTGTTGACATTATGTCTGAACACATTTCTGATCATGTGACCCAGCTCATACTTCAACTATTAGCTTTCTTTTTGATTCTTGATCTTGTGATACATTTATAAGTTATGCTGTATATAATTGTATGATTTTATATACATTTAATCGGGATATTTATTAAATTGCTATAGTAATAACTGAATAATTAGAAAGTTAAAAATTCACTCCCATTGAAATGTGATTAAATGCACAATTAAATATGTCAATGGAGTGAATTTTTAACTTTTCTAATGAATGAATGATCAAGAATCAAAAAAGAAGCTAATAATCAGAAATATGAGTTGGGTTATGTGACCAGAAATGCTATTCAAACATACCAATGACAACAAGATACACTCAAGGTAGGTTATATTTTTGGTATTTGAATAGAGTTCTTTTATTAAGATTTTTTGAGTAGCTCCAGTTTTTATAGTCTTACAAAGTCATTTAAATACAAGATTTGTCTATAAAAAAAAACCAACAGAGAATAAAAAATTTTAAAAAGCATTGTTTCATGCATGTTTAATGCACAATGTTATTATTTATTATAAATTATTTTCTACATAGTTGCCATATTTTTAAGATATTTGTCACATTGTACAACTAAAACAAATCAAAGAAACTTGCTGCTTAACTGTTCAGCTATTCTTGTACATGTTTTTCTTTTGATCACTCCATAGACTAACTACCCAAAAAAAATCTCTTTAAGGTGGAGAAACAAGTAATAATCCAAACGAAAGCCGAAACAAGCACTAACTCCCCTGGCGAATAAATTTGGAATAAACTGTATAATTAATAATTAATATTTAATAATTATTCGCCAGGGGGAGTTAGTGCTTGTTTCGGCTTTCGTTTGGATTACGGTGATTAATCCCGTGTGGTTGCATAGTAATGATTTGTCAAGTAATAATCATTAAAAGCAAAGTTGGGACTGTATGGATTCTCCATACATTCCCAACTTTGCTCTTAATGATTATCATTTGTTTGCTTTTAATGATCAAAAGCTTCTTATCCAAATTATTCAAGTAATGCATATGTATGGATGACAGTATATGAGGGCATTGTTGTGTAAGATAGAAACTCCAGCAGTCAGTAGACCATGTCACTGGTTCTGAATTTCCTGAAGTATCCTTTAAAGATTTGACAATAGGATTCTCCATTACTAGTCATCCCCAATCCATAAAGTCTACCAGAAGGATGCATTTGCAATCCCAAAAAAACTGTGACCATGATTTTTCAAGTCAAGAATCTTCTTGAACTCTGTCAATTTTGGTGACTCTGAATCTGCCACTGTAAACACTGCTGCTGTTTGATTTCTTGTGTGATGTAGAAAATCCATGTTTCATCACCAATAGTGATGTTATCAAGGAATTCATTGTTGGCTTGTTGATAATGTTCCACAAAAGTCAAGATAGCCATCCTATGTTGCTCCTTATGGGCCTCTGACAACAGTTTTGGCACCCATCTGGCACAAAATTTTTGATAAATGGAGATGCATCCTTATGATTTCATGCATTAGAGATTGAAAGACCATTGAATCACCTGTTTTTCTGAATTGCTGCATTCACTCAAGTCTTCAAATCATCCATCACCAAAGATCTGTGTTCATTTTATTTATCATCATGGACATTGGTCCTACTTGTCTTGAATATTCAACATCATTTCCTCACATTCTATTTGTTCATTATATCTTTACTATAAACTTTGAAAATATGCCTGTAAATTTCTGCCACACTAATATTTTTCATATTTTAAAATCACATGGTTTCTACTTCACAGGTGACAGGATTTGATTTTAGCATCCATTTTTAAAAAACACATCAAAATTAGCACTTTTTGTAGAATACTACTACATCAAACATGTTCCACTAGATCAGGGTTTCTTAACCTTTTTTGTTTCATGGACTCCTTTGCCTATTGTAAAGGACATGGACCCCTTCTCAGAATAGTAATTTTAAAATACACAAAATAAAATTACAAACGGAACCAGTTATATTAAAATATAATTAACAAAAAAACATGATACTTTTTTAAAAAAATGTACTGTACTGTGATTAATACTGTAATTGTAATAAAGTACATTTAATATATAGGAAACTTCAAATTATATTTTATTTATTAAAGACATGCTAATGTGAAGACTGTTGTTAATCACAGATACAATTAATACTACTATAATTTATTGTATACATTTATAAGAGAAGGAAATGCTAGATTTAATTAGCAGTCAGTGAAAATAAAGATAATAAGTTGATTTTTTTCTCATTCAAACCCACAGACCCTTAGAATCTTCTCACAGATCCCTGTTAAGAACACTAGCACTAGATGCACAGACAATAACTGAACATGAGGAGGAAGTGCCAAGTATTGCATATGTGGTTGCTATGCACAATTGGTTCTTACTTTCTGGATATACCTCATATAAGAGGAGGAAGTTAAATTAATTAAAAAATATAGTGACATCATAGCTAAAAATTACTTAAATCTAAATATTCACATTGCTGTTTTACAAGCATTTCTAAATACCAATGTCAGGTTTTCAATGAATATAAGTATTCCTTGGGTTGCAAATCAAGAAATAACAAATTTTCAATTTAATGAAGAGCATAAATCTATCACTTTTTTGTGAAGAAATTATTTGACCAATCAATTATTCACTGTAACAGTTATTTAATTAACTATATAAAATGATAAGCATCAAATTTCAAGTGGAAAAACAGTTTATTAGCATTTTTCGACTTAAAGAAGTCATCTTCAACATTTGAAAATGTTAAAGATGACTTCTTTAAGTCTAAAGTACTTCACAAAATGTTAATAAACTTTTTTTTTTTCCACTTGAAATTTGATACTTATCATTTTATATATTTATCATATAATTGAAAGCTTATATTCAATAATTAATTAACTCTGCTTATAATCAAATTACTTCAAAATTCAATAAATATACAATATTTAATAGCAGTTTTAAGTTATAAATGTATTTTATTAATCATAACGTTTTCAGAATACATCATCTTCCTAGGAAGATAGTGTATTCCGAAAACGTTATGATTAATAAAATATGTTTATACTTAAAACTGCTATTAAGTACTGTATGTTTATTGAATTTTATTCATTGTAATTTTTTTAAACCAATTATTTTCTTTCTTACCTAATTTCTTTATTATGGCTTTTAAGGTTTTGAAATTATTCATTAAGTGAAAATTCATAAATCAGAAATTCAATTTATAAATTGGAAATTCATACTTTCTGATATCCAAGAACCAATTAAAAATTTTTAACTTGTTCTTGGATACCAGAAAGTCACGGTCATTTTATCTATTGATGTTAAAGCATTTCAAAAGCATTAATATAATTATGTGCACTATAATGCAATAGTTTATGATAAATATTACTTATTTAGCTTAATTTACTTGCCATTCAATTTTGAATTTCAGATCCACCAAGTGCTAAGTGATCTTCAAATTTAAGTCTAATAAAGCATAAATTTGCCAATCATTGTGGTTTTATTTATTAATGAAAATTTGAAAAGTTTTAACTAAATATTATCTTAAATTTATGCAATTCTGAAAAATCTTCATTCTGGTAAATTATGGGAAAAGATAAATCCAATTTTCTGTAATTTAATATTGATGTTTTCAATTCTATTTATTAAAAAATCTAATTATAAATTTTATTATGGTAATTATTTTAATAAAACTAATATACACAAAGCAATTTACTTATTTAAATTATTACATTTATTAGTATTAATATTTTCCAATAAAGCAACAAAATACTGTCATTTTTTAAATTTATATATGGATAAAAAAAATATATTAGAGATTTATATATATAGAATAATGTGTAATCACTGTTTTATAAAGTTAAACAGCTGCAAAACCTTTGAAAAAATATAATAAATATATTATGGACACTCATATTATTCATATATGCCAAGCACCAAAATTGATACCAAATCCTCTAGCTAAAGTAAATTTTTTTTTAAATCAACAGAACATAGGGTAAATTTGATATATTTGATATAATCAATAAAGAAAATAAGAAAATCATTGATTTAAACAAATTACAGTAGGTAATTAATTGATGATCAAATAATTTCTTCACAAAAAACAGTATAGATTTATACTCTATTAAGAATTCATAAGCTTTGAGACACTTATATTAGGATCTGATTAGGCTTAAAAGTTTACATTGATAACAAAGGAACTTCTACTATAAAAATATATCTATAAAACCATTAGATAGTCTGTTTCATTGTCTTTTGGATGCTTATCATAACCTCATTTATCTATAACTGTGTTATGTTATTCTGCAGCATTGTTCCCATTACTTTTTATGGTAATCATATCATATCAGCACTTGCCATGAATTGTTTGCCATTGTTAATCTTTATTTTGTAAGTTTCATTTATTGATAGTGAAATTATAATAATATATATTAACCATCTAATTTTTAACTTAAATCTTCCTAATAAACAATCACTTCTTAGGCAGGAAAAACAGTTTAAGACAAATTACGAACAACAAATACTTTCAGCTCATTAAAGTTATCATTAGCAGTTACAAATGATCCAGAATATATTCTAAACTCTACACATGTTCAAAAATCTTGCAATATTTAAAATACAAAAATATTAGAAAATACCAGAGAATTATGTTATAAAATGTAAATAGATTTAAAAAATATATATTAATAAATATAGATTATTTATTCTCCTGCAATACAATAACCATTGCTGCAGGGATTATTTCCAGTATGTTATCATTGATAATTCAGAAATTCTTCTTTGTTTTAAGTAGTTTTAAGCACTTCTGCTAATTTTGTCTTGATAGTAGTCAACAGTTTTTATTATTTTTGCACCTTCCTAATCTAATTGAAGAAATGATGATCAATTATAAGGAAACAAAGGTGATATCTAGATTTCTCCATCATTAAAGTTCTACAAGATATAATAATTTTGTAATATAGATACTAACAACTATACAGATGATCTGCAAGCTTTTTGATTTGACCTTACTTTACTTCTGGATCAAAAATCAATAACAGTTGTCTATTTTCTAGATATATCAATAACTTTTATTAATACATATAAAAAAATTGGCAATTGTAATTGACTAAAAGTCAATTACAGTTGCCCGTTTTACATTTAATATAATTGATTCATATTCTCTATATACAGTCAATCTCCAATAAGACATTGCCATCCTTTTGGGGATGATTTTAGCGGCTAATTAGGGTTGGCTGTTTATCAAACACGTGGTATAGAAATGAATATAAACTCCAAATTTATTAAATTTAATAAAATACACTACATTTATATTTAGCATTCAAATTTAGCATTTCTAATAAATTGCATACTTTAAAATATAGTATATATTCTGTATATGTGCAGTATTATACAGAAAACAGTGAAAAGCATTTTGGAGAACAAATAGACATAACAGACTTCACTTACAGCAATGAATGACTGGTGCATTTCAAATAACAGAGGAGCCTTTCATGAGCTTTGCAGCATGATGAACATTAATAAGATTTTGCATCACATGACTAATCACTATGGAAACCATCTAGTTCTTACGAGCTTAAATTTTCTACAACGTAAGTGTGAACCCGGCTTAAAGAAACACATGATCAACCTTTAACTCCATCTCTCTCACCCGCTGGTTACAAATGAATGTAGAGAGCTTTTAATATATACAATACTGATGAACTTCAGATGTGAGACATCTTACATGTCTCTGGTGGATTAATGAGGACAAATACAATACCAAAAGGAATATTTGTTTAGACATTTCTACTGGCAGATGGTATCTTATAGGGGTTTGCCTATTTCATTAACATAGGGAAGATCCATTCCACCAAATTTCTTTGCAATCAGTGAGGATAGCAACGTAATGGGGTCATCTTATCAGGGTTTGACTGTATATTAATAAAATTCATTAATATGTCTTTTATTAATACATCTAGAATATAAGTTAACTATACATAGGAAAAAATCCTACTTGCCATTGTTCATCTCCACATGATTACCTAACCCAATACAATGCAAATTGACAGACTCTATAGTACTCTTCCAAGACTCTTCACACATTGTACCACATATATCAAGAAAATCAGAATATGATACTATAGATCAAATTCTAATTTTCTTCCATAAGTATAGTTACTTATATTTATGGTTACTCAAAAACATCTATGAAAAGATGCTAGCTAAGAAGCATTTTACTAACTACCTCTGCAATTGCAAAATAATGTTGTTCTTCAGCAAGTTACAAAGTTACAGAAGCAATCTTGTATGATCCAGCTTTGTAGAATATTGTCAGAATCTTACGTAGTTATAACGTAGAACAAAACACTTTGCTTTCTATAAGTCTGTTAGAAAGTAGAAGCCAGATCAAGCACAATAGCAAAGAATTTTTATTTACGGCAAAACATTTTCGGACAGTATGATATGTCCCTCCTCAGTACCGTACACAGATTAAGAACATTAGCTACAGATAAATATCTGTAACTAATGTATTTATCTGTAGCTAATGTTCTTAATCTATGTATGGTACTGAGGAGGGACATATCATACTGTCCAAAAACATTTTGCCGTAAATAAAAACTCTTTGCTATTGTGCTTGATTTGGCTTCTATGTCAGAATTTTAAAAAATAAATTTAATTTAAAGGTATTCTACAAAAAAAAACAAGTTGACATATATTGTATTATGCAATGATAAAGACAAATGCCAATCTGACCAGTTATCCAATATCTATATAGTACCAGCAATCAATAATAATATGGCATGAAAGAATTCTACATAGGAAGTACTTCCAGATGTTTGAGATACCATTTAAAGGAACATATGGATGATATCAGAAATGGAAATCTCGTCACAGCATTATCAAAAAGATTTTACAAAGTGAACTGAAATGTAGATTGGGGTGATGCAAAAATAATAAAAACTGTTGCCATTAAATAAAATTAATAAAAACACTTGAGCTACTTAAAACAAGGAAGGATTCCTGAATTATCAATGATAACCATACTGTAAATAATTTCTGCAGTATGTTTATAGGCATTGCAGGAAAATAAGTAATACATCTTTATTTATTATTAATTATTATTTTTTAAATCTATTATTTATATTATTATTTTGTATTTTATAATATAATTATCTGGAATTTTTTAATATTTTTATATTTTAAATATTGAAAGAATGTGCGAGATTTTTGAATATGTATAGCATTTAGAATGTATTTTGAATCATTTATAACTACTGATAACAGCTTTAAAACATTTCAGTTTTTCTGTAATTTGTCTTAAATAAATTGTTTTTCTGCCTAAGAAGTGCTTGTTTACTAGAAAGAAATTATAATATTTGTAATAATTGAACTGTTTGTCATATTTTTATTATTAAGTTAAAAAATAAATTAAGAAAAATTTTTAGTATGAATAAACTTAAAAATCCAGATTAACAAGATTTGGATAAATGATATTTTATTTGTATTTAAAACATCTCATTTTTATAAAAGTTTTGTTTCATTGAATTTGTTTGAAAAAAAATTACAGATATTTTTGATTCAATTATGATGATCTTTGTACTAAAGACACTTAATCCAGATTAAGATTTCTTACTTAAAAACTTGTTCAATTTCTGAAGAAAAATCTTTTATCATTTATAAGTTATTTAATAATTTATATGCATATTTTAAAAAATCCTTACAATTTTTAATTTATTCATTTCCAATTTCAAGACATATCCAATATATTTGTGCACTCAACAAGCATTAATATTTAGGCAATCTTTAAAACTGTAACGCTCACTTTATAGATATATTCTTTTTTTAATACTCCATTTATTTTGTCAAATTGAATTACAAGTTATATTTGTTTTAACAAAATGATATTAAATTAATTATAAAACTCATTTATTTGGCAAAAAATTCAATTTTTTATAACAATTTCAGCTCTAGGAACAGGGATAATAAATTCTTCCTCAAGGTTCATATATATAAAACAAACTTTTATTAATTATAGTACTTTCGGTTCACTCGAACCCTCATATTTCGGAAATATATTTCCGAATATATTTTTCTCAAAATTATCACTTTTATTCCTGAATATTTCTCAAAATATCAGTTATAGCAAAAAAGTATCAAAATAAAAAATATTTTTAAAGATTGAAGGCATCTTTCATATAATTAGACCATCAAGTAGATGGTTTAATTATATGAAAGATGAATTGAGAAGCATATAAGAAAACATGAGAGAAAGAGCAAAGAGAAAAAGAATCCAGTTGGAAGTGTGGTAGGCTGTTAGTGGGAAAGATAGGGCACATTTTAATTGCTTCTTATGAAATGAAAATGAAATAGTGGGTGAATTTTACTTCTTGCCCACAGGAAAAATGAAAATATAAAGTGTTTCTTTCTTCTGAATATTAAGGGGGCGACAATAACTTAAGATTATTAGACTACAATGACAATAATAATTGGCATGCAAAAATTTTGTGTTAGAAACAATGACATACAGTATTAAATTGCATAATATAATGGTATATATAGTCAAATGCCTGTTATGTACATATTGGATAAATTTTGAACTTGACAAACAAAAGTCTAATTAATGCCATTGTTAATCACAGTTCCACTGTGTTGTCATTTTTGTTTAAATTGATTTCCAAGTTTATTCAATAATAATACTGTTATTACATTACAATTATTTAATACTTTTATGCTATTTATTATAATATACAATATATCCTAAAACACTGTGCATTATTTTTTAAATATATTTATTTTTATAATTTAACAAATTTCAGTTGGTATAACAAATTTTGTAATTATCATTTTGATACTTAATGTATACAATACAAATTAATTATTTAGCAGCCAAAAAATAGAAATAGCATACTCTCTGCTTTTATTGGCATATTATGTAAATAACTTCTATTCCCAGATTGTGCTTAAGAGAGTACAGTCAAACCACGATAACTCGAATTGTCAAGGGATGTTAAAATAATTTCG
>WUQG02000394.1:0-12386 GCA_011317285.2 Androctonus mauritanicus | reverse complement strand
TATTTGTATGGGATATCCAAAAAACAAGACATACAAACAATAGAATCAGACTTTGTTCATAGAATTTATAATAGTTTCTTAAGGATGATCTCTAGATGATTATCTTTAATTATATAACTTGTTTTCGTTACAATATTTTTATATGCTTTTGTTAAAGAATAATAATCATCATTTTTCCAATTACAATCAATAATTGAACTAACAAACCATATGATACAATGACGAGTCTCTTTATAGAGCTCTATTTTGTCAGAAAGTTCTTTTATAACACATCTTTATGCTTATTTATGAAATAGTTAGTTTTAGTTTCTTTTTAGAAACTTTTTATAACTAAATGAAGTTATTACGTTTAATTTGTATAATTAATTTTAAGTTATCAAAATAACCAGGAAAGGGAATTTTGTAATTATCAAATCAACTCAAACCTGAGAAAAGATCCAATGATTCAAGGTTATGGGTCCTGATTAAACTAGCATAATTTTATTTTGATAGTTTTCTGTATCAATACGATGCAAGAAATAGCATTTTCCTGATCAAATGAAGAATTTAGTTTCGATTTGAATGTTTTCTTCAGTTAAACTTTTTTCTTTACTCTTCTTTTACTTAAATTCTCCAATAATGTTAAAGTTTGCATACAGCTTAGCTTTCCTCTTTTACTATGTCTCTGGTTGGATTAATGTTGTTGTCTTCAGTTCAAATAAAGAAGAAAATTCTCTCATATATTTTCTTTATATGTATGTTCATGGATCTATCTATTTCTCTCTCTCAAGTTAAACTACACTAAATCCCTGTTAAACTTAAGATTTGATTTTAACTTTGCTACTTTCTTGTTTTATTCTGTGTTATATTTGTTTTCTAATTATTTAATAATTGATTTTTATCCACATTTTTCGCTTCACTTTTGGACCCGACATACTGCTTGCCCATGCTTGTTCATAATTTTTTGACCATAAATCTTAAGCATGTTCGTCTAAATATTCTTCATGCTGGAGCAACAATCCAAACTGCTTCTGGTATCAGACCTAATATTTCAACATTATAAATCGGTACACATTTTTCAACACTGACCCCACAATTTGATGTCAAAACACACAAAGAATATTTTCAATAAAGCCTATATATTGTAATGCAAAATTGAATGGTAATTTAATTATTATTTTCATATTTTAATTTGAAAGCTTGCTTAACTAGTAAATTTTTTTCATATGATATTAATAAAAGAATATTTTCCAGATAATTTCTCACAAAATCATTAAATAAAGACTTCATACTCTTAAATATATATTTTTTATAATGCAAATAAAGAAGAAATAAATTAACATATTCTGCAATGTATTATTAAATGAATTTTTTTAATAGAAATTTGAGTAGTAATTAAATTTTGATTATTATAGTCTGCATAGATGATGGAAAAATAGATTCCTCAATTACTTTGTCAGATTGAATGCTGAAGATATTTGAAAAGAAACTTAGTGATATAAAAGAATATAGATTAAGAATTTGAGAAAAATGATAAATATAAAACCACTGTTAGTAGTAATTTAAGAGAACTAATTCAAATTATTCAATAATAATAATTTAAATTCTATTAAGAATATGCTCAAAATAAAAGATTTTTTAAATTTAAAATAAGCTTTAATTTTATCTAACAAAAATTGAAAATACTTGTTTTAACAATCATCAGTTTATATTTAGGAACACACCATAAATTCAACCTGACAAGATAAATCTTAGTTTAGAACTACTGTATAAATACAGTATACTGTTATTTTCCCATCCAGAGTTGAAATTCTAAGTCTTACCTGGAGAGAGATGTTTTCTTTCATGTACGTAGGATTTTCAAATGAAACACCTTTTTCCACATTTGGTTGATATTTAAACTTGAAATAAATTACAACAATTCCAATAAGAACTATTATTAAAATAGTAACAATAACTCCAACAGCAACTTTAATAGCAGATGTTGATTCACTTTCTGTAAAATTAAATTATTAACTATGATGAAAAATATTTATTATATAATATTTTCAAAGATCTGTAGACTATTCATTATAATTAGAAGACAGTAAAAAAAGTTATATTCATAGACTATTTGAATTTGCAAAAATTCTACTTTTATTATTTAATTAATAATAAAAATTTCGCTAGTGTTGTGCTCATTCAAGTTCAAACACCAAAAAAATTTATTATTATAGTTCCCTGGCTTATACAAATTTTGTCAAAATCGTTTACATACAAAATATGGTTAGAGAATGTGTTACAATATTTACATAACTGTTTATGATTGAAATATAGCTATAAAGATATATTAGTGTCCATAGAGCAAATAAATTTAATTGATTTATTCATGTCCAACAAACAAATTTAGTGATGAATAAAAATTATAATTTTGTATGAAGTGTAGTAATTCAAGTTTACATGATGGTATCATTATTTTAATGATTAATGATAATATATATCATAACTTTACTATTGAAAGACAACTATGTTGTAATAATTAATGCAACTTAATTTCATATTGCATGTATATTATAATTTATATAAATTGAATTCTTGTATTAAAACATATTTTGAATATAGTTTGGAATTAGTTTATTATTTGATTAAATAATTAAAAAAATCATTTTGTTAATATTTACATAAAATTGGACTAGAATTGTAAGACAAAATTTTATATATTGTCTTAATATGATTTTTATAAATTGAAGATGCTTAGAAAAAAAATATGTACTATTTGTGTGTAATGATACAAATAGCAAAAAATTTCAGTATTTAATATACAGTGTGCATTTTCTAAAAAGTTCTCACTTGCAAGTGAACATAACAAAATGCAAGAATACTTTTCCTTTTGAAATTTGGTTTGTCTTTTTTTGTTATTAGACCTTGGCACTGAAGAGGGACCAGCAATGGTCTAAAAACATTATGCCACAATAAAGAAGTTATGCTTGCTTTGAATGCTTGATTTTTGTGTCGGTTTATGTGAAGGATTCCAATAAGACAGGTATCAAAAACAAATTATTCAAAAATAAATGCAAGGAAAATTCCAGTACAAAAATAAGCTTACTAATATTTATTAGTTTTAGAAGAAAATTGTTTTCAGCATTTTATTCATATAATCTAATAAATATCTAACGTATACCAACAACTGTACTGTCAACTGTACAGTGTTATAAACAATTGTTTGTTATGCAAATCTTTGATCACATTTTATATATAAATTATGCAGTATCATCTGTAATAACTATATACCTTGTATTTACAGCTAATAGATGATAAATTATCAATGAATAAATTTAATCTTGATTATCATCTCATTCTTATCAATTATATTAAATTTAAGATTTTCTGCTCCTAACATATTTTAGTCAATATTATACAAACCGGGAGCATAAAGCTTAAATGTAACAGCTTAAATGACAACAAATTATATTTATTATACATTAAATAATAATTTTTTTTATACTTTATACTGCTTTATTACATTAAAGAAATGGAATGGTTGAAAGTATAGATATCATTATGAAAAAATTATTTATGCCTTTTAATAGTATTTTTCAAATTAGACTCAAGCAACACACTGCTAGTATTTTATGTCCACTATAATAATTGACATTTATATAATGAAATTGTCAATTCCCAATTTCTCTCTTCAGCATATCTTAAATAAATGGTAAAATTATAAAAATTCATCAAGAAACCACTATATTAAGAGTAGAATCAATATGTGATTAATTGTAGCATTATTTCAAAAAAATGAGACTATTAAACTAGAGCATGTAACAACTTGAATCAATATAGTATAATTTTTTTATAGTTCTTGTTCAGAAATATTTGAATGATCCAAATTCTATTACTGTAAATTAACTTCAATTTATTCAAAATTGAAGTGCAACTTTACTGCTCAAATTTTTAAGAATGATGCTCTATTTCATTGGATTATATTGTATATGCAATGAAAAATGCTCTTCTGGAGCATTAAAAAGCAAATATAAATTTCAAAAAAAAATCACTGATGAAAAATGGGAGGATAAGAATGCCTTAATGCTTTATATGGACCCTAAAGATTTTCAAGTAGTAGTAAAAATATACTTTTATGGTTAAGTAATTTAAAAAAAATATTCTGCAACCATATTTATAACTGTTTTCATACTAAAATGAGGTTTGATCATTCAAGAATTCACAACAATTTATTAAGTCAATTTTTATTTATTAATTGTAATAAGCTGTATGCTAACGGATTCATGCTTAAGAAATTTTCAAATGATGATTACAGTTAAACAATTGAAAAGCATGTGTGCCTGTATTTTCACTGTTTATTGAAAAATATATAATTGTTTTAACTAAAACTTGAAAATTTTCAAAGACAAAATAACTAAAATATTTTAAATAATAGCACATAAGGTAGTAAGGATATCTTATCCTTCCATTTTTCATCAATGATTTTTTTTTAAATTCATATCTATTTTTTTATGCTTTAATAGAAGAGGGCATTCTAGTCCTCTTGCTTTTTCAATATTTTTTCAAAGCTAAATTTTGATATTACAATTATTAAAAATATATGATGACTACAGATATCATTATATTTGTGTGTGTGATCTAAATTAAAGCTGGATCTAAACAAAGATATGTGCAAAAATTATTTAATGTATTTAAATTCATATGCTAAATATAGTGCTTTGCTTTCAGAAAAAATACTTTTTTTTTGTGAAAGTTTATATATCAGGCTATTTTTGATATGATTATATAATAATCACATATGCCGGCAATTTCTAATATTTTCATGGCATGTTGTAGCACTAACTTTAAAAGCAAATTTTTTAGCAGCAATGGGTCCAGAGAAATAACAATTTCAAAGAAAGCATCCTCAAGGATCTGGTTTTAAATATGTGCATCAATCTTTGTCTAATCAAATTTTATGAGATTAAAATGCCATTCTGTGTAGACATTTAATAATATATTGGATGCAATTATTTCTATGTATTGAATTATAATAGTTCATTTTCAAATATTAAAGGAGAAGAGATTATTTAAATAGTTTTTTTGATAGTAGTGACAATAGCTAAGATATTAATAAAATAGTTTAAATATACTTATGCAAGTTTCTCAGGAACTAATATAGCTACAATATTTTATAAAGTTCATCACTCTAAGAGAGTTAGTTATTATTTACATGACCTTATCTCAAAGTTGCAAAAACTTTTACAACTTTATTCAAATTTTATCACATGGTTTTACAATACCATCATAAAATTTTCACTAACAGAACATTCAAGGAAGTATTGAATGGAATGCTCTAATATTTAGTCCCTGCTGGATCCAAAATCATATGGGTTAGAAAATTTTCTATGTAAAATTCATATATTAAAGTTAACAATACAAATAAAAAATACTATTTAGTTTTTAGTGTACTTTCATATAAAAGAAACTTCATCCAAATCTGCCCAATATTGCTTTGGCTATATGCTGCTAAATTTTCTCACTTTTATGGATATCATTGTGTACATTTTTAACTGTATATATTATCAAATCCATGGGAGATTTACAAATACAAAATTTTTAAATATACTGCCATATACTAATAACATTGTATTACATAAAATGCTATGTAAGATTATGCTATGCTAACGTATTGTATAATCTTTCATTTAAAAGAATTCCTATTCAATTTGGAGAGGCCAAAAAATAATAGATATTTCTTGATCATATTATGTAAAGTGCAGTAGCAATATATATAATTTTTTTAACTTAAAGCTCTAAAGTTCAGCATAATCAAGTAACATCATGCATTTCACTTATGATCAATATATTTAATATGAAGGCACACACTGATGTACTTATTTTTTAATTAAATACAAAATTTTCTCTATCAAAATTGATATTGCATCACAATTCTCCATAAAATCACTTATGTGCTGTGCATTATTAATTACAATGTTTCAAACTGATAGATCCAATATATAAAATAAGTAGGAACAGCATACTTAGAGGTGTGATAATTTTTGCTTGGAAATTGTCATCAAATTTTAACTATTCAGCAAAATTTAAATCAGCCAAAAATGGATTGTATAATTTATATAGCACTAAGATATGGCAAAGAAATTTTATTATGTATTTTACATTTATACAGTCTTGATAGCTCTTAGCTTTTTAATTAAATCAAGAATTGTATGAGGAGTCATAATTCAATCTAACTAGGGGATTATTTTGTTTAATTCAAATATTTCTAAACTAGCCAAATTATACTTCTAGTGACTTATTTTTAAATTAAACTGCTAAACTAACAATTATTAATTATGCCATGGTACTACCATCTATTAGATTAATAATAATTTTAAATTTATGTTAAGGTGGCATTATCTGTTATTTAATAATTAAACTAAGTTTTACTAATTTCTCAAAATTAAAAATTTGCTTTAAGCTTGGAGTCAAACTAGGATCTTTGGATTACTGTCACAATGCCTTAACCAGTTAGATTACCAAGACAGCAGATTTCAGGCTGATATTGGCAGAACTCTGATAATTCCTAAAATTATTTACATTATATACAGCCTGAAATTAGAAATCTACAGATTCTGATTTTGTGTTGTAGTTTAACTGGCTAAGGCATCAGGACAGTAATCTGAAGATTTTGGTTCAACTCCAGGCCAAGGCAAATTTTTAGTAAAAGTTATAACTTAATTATTAAATAACAGATGGCACCATTATAGCATAATTAATAAATTGTTAATTTAGCCAGTTTAGGGATATTTGTATGAGGAGTCTCTCTGAAATTTTCTTCTTGACTAAGATTTTTTGAACCTTATCATTGAATAATCATTTCTTTTATATAAAAATTATAATCATATAATAAATTTTTGTATATTCAATTGAAAATCAATACTTATTGGCAAATTTTATTTAGTTGAAAGCTCAATCAGTAAATTTATCATTCATATTCTCTCCCACTAACATTACTTGGGTACACCACTGATGAGTAGTTCTTTTCTTTGACAATTTTCTGCTTTCTAAGATATTCAAAATATCTGTGGAGATCTTTTGAGTTTTATATTAAATGTTGTTGGCATTTTTAATAGAACGAGCTGAAAAACATTCAATGTTAAGTTAATATTAATGTTCTATTTTTATTAAAATTTCAATAGAAGGAAATATTTTTAAATCAAATTTTATATTAAGAAATTCAGTCTCACTACTAATCATATTAGAGTTCACTATAAAAGTTCAACAAAACTGCACGAAGTAGTAGCAGCTGAGGAAGACACCAAATGCATTGAAAATGTTTCTGAATAAAGTTTTTGATTGCTAAAGAGCTTTTCATTTTACTATATTTCAAAACTGAGTTATACATTGCTTTCTCTTTATAGAAATTCTGATAATTACAAAATATTTAATCTATAATCATTTCAGATGATTGTTAATTTATTTGAAAGTTTGATGTTACATAATTATAAAATGAAATTTAATTACTCTCTCTTAAAAATATATTAAAAACTTATTTTTTTATACAGAACTGAAAAAATAATTGAGAGAAATTATCTGAATAATAAAAAAAGTTAAAATGGAATAAGTCTTGTCTTTATATGTTGTTCAACAAAAAAAAAATGAAACAGGACTTGTTACAACAACTTTTGATTTAATTTTCTCTGTATATGTTTTGTTCACGAAACTACATTGTTTTTGACTATTCTTATGGTCATCTTCAGTTGTACTACTAATTTACAGAAAGATTTTTCACATGTTACAATAGTAGGACAAACAGCAACAGTAGGACTGTTTTGTCCTACTATTGTAACATAAATTATCATTCAGTCTTATAATAAATAAACAAGTTTCATATAGTAGTAAGATCAAATGATGAGATGAACAACCACTGTTTTGTCTTGCTGTTGTAATGCATGTAAACTTTCTATAAATTAAGTTGTGCAACTGATAATGATCTCAAAAGTAGATTGAAAATGTTAAAATGAAATAATAAAATTTTCCTTGTCATTAGTGCTATTTTCTTTTCTACATCAATGCTGCATCAGGAAGTAAAGAATGAATGGATAATATTGGATCTTATTAATAACTTTATTTTTATAACTGAAAATTATTTGAGTGTATTTTAACATTAATTAATGTAATATAATATAGAATGTTTTATACTCTTAAGCAGTTTTTTAGCCATTATAATAATAAATATTTCACTTATGAGCACAAAATTTATTTTAAAAAATTTAATAGCATTTTGAAAATAGACAAATTTCATTATTACATACCATGTAATGTCATTGTAACAACTTTAGGATTTGTTGGCTGACTCTGTCCATAATGATTTCCAGCTTTAACAAATACTTCATAAGTATATCCTGGTTTTAAATCATTAATTTGAAATGCAGTTTCTCGAGTTTGATTCTGTTTTACATAAAATCATTTTAATTATTATTAAATAAAATCAAAAATAATTATACAAATATTAAACATACTCTAAATAATTCCTTTGTACCAACTGGTCTCCAAAATATTCTGTACCATTGAACAAACTGTGGATTTCTTACAGGTGGTTGCCATTTTAATTCAATACTTATTTCTGATAATCGATTAATTGTCAGTTTCTCAGGTAATCCTGGAAGTACACCTATAAAAAATTATTTGCATTTAAAAATTTAATGTAAATTTATAATTAAATATCATTAGCAATTTTTCAGTTCTTACTCTTTCCTTCTTCAAAACAAGATACTATTTCACTTGCAGCTGCAAAAACACACAATTCAGTATGAGTAACAGGAAATCCTCGACACCATTTCAAACAGAATCTTGGAACTTTGTGTTGTCTGCAACATTGCTGATGATCTCTTCCATCTAAAGCATATATTTATTAATAATAGTTATAGATTTGATAATATATAATAATTACATTTTTATATTTACCTGATGCACATATCATTAATTTGTCAATATCTGGTAAGCAATATGGTCTAGATAAAGCATATTGGATATCTATATCAAATGTACAGGCCCCTTGACATTGCTCACTAACACCTTTCTCGATACAACAAGCTGTTATATTTAATTAACATATAATTTATAGAATAATTTTTTAATTAAATTAGATAACAATTTAACTTAGTCATATTAATACCTGAAACATTTAATGAACGTTGTTTTTCTAATATTAATGATACACTTAATATTGAATTTCCAAACCGATTTTCAGCTTTACAGAAATATTCTCCCATATCAGATTTTGTAACATTCTTTAATAGTAAACTAGCAACATATGATGAAGGATTCTATAACAAGAAAATAGTTTTTAATTTTTATAATAATAAATAGTATTGTTTTAATACTTTATTATTATAAAATCAAATATTAACCTCCATCTGACGATTGAAACTGATGTCAATATTAGATCCTCTTCTGATTACATTTTGTTTATCATTATCTCTAAACCAAACAACTCTTGGTTCTGGATGGCCATGCACAATACACTGAAGTCTAATACGTCCTCCTTCTATGGTAGACACTGTTTTTGTAATAGTCTCCACACTAGGTTTAACTTTTTGAATACACAATTTATTATTTTATTAATATAAGTATTTTATAAATATGTATTTAAAAAAAATATACTTACATCCAACTCTAATGTCTTGTGAGCTTTGAGCACCAAATCCATAACCATTGTCTGCATAACAACCAACATTTGTAATATTTCGTCTTATGCGTACCAAAGTATAAGCCACATGCCTTTGCTTTTCTTTCTTCATTAATTTTCCATTAACAAAAACAGAAGTTGTAGGTACAGGTATACCCACACCTATACAAAGAATTGTAACATTTGTTCCTTCTAAAATTTGCCCAGCAGGTATTATAACAGGTGAGTGAACTAATGCTGGTACAGCAGGATCTGTCCAAACCATAACAATTTCTGAAAGATCACTTTCTCCATGACCACTTCGAGCTCTCACAGCAATTGCATATTCAGTATTTACACTAAGATTTCTTAAAATTACTGAATTGAATGTAGTAGCAAAAGTTAATCCATCATGAGCAAGATCAAGAGTCATGTTAGCTGGATGATAATAAACAATATAATTAAGATATGCATCTGGCGGAACATGATAAGGTGGTTTCCAAGTTACCGTAAGTGAATCTACAGTTTGATATGGAACATCTACAGTATGAGGTGGACTTAAAGTACCTAAAAATTTAATTTTATAATTATAAAAAATTTTTCAGTATATAAAAAGAATCTAATCATACCTTTTATAACTGTATCTTTTGTTCCACTAACAGGTGTGTGTATAGAGAGTATTAGTGAAGGTAGAGATGTTCCATGCTCATTTACAGCAACAGCATATATGCTATAATAAGTATCTGATTCTAAGTTATTAAGAATTGTGCTTGTTGATGTAACATTAACAACCTGTAAAAAAATTAAGTTTATTACACAAGTTATTCACTTATTAAAACTATTATGAAAATACAATTTGGATTTAATACAAAAATCCAAATCATATTTTCATAACAAAACATCATTGTTTTTATTACTTTAAATTTTTATGGATTTAATTATAAGCTATAATAATTTTTAAAATTATATAGACTACAATACTTATATATTTTAATAATTAATCATATTAAAATATGATTTGGTGATTGATGGTATTTCTAATAAACCTTTATTTGCCTTAACATTTTATTAAAATTTATTTGGCTAACAATATTTTTTTATATATTAAATTTTGTTGAAAATAATAACAATTTACATTTGCTATTGAAAGATATGTTTTTTTCCCTAAATTTAAGTAATGCCGAATAGTTTTATTTTAAATGAATTTCAGGTAATTGAAAATTATAAATTACCGAGAAGCCATTTATTATGTTTTTTTGTGCCAACATACATTAGAATTCTTACTGTTTCCATAATATTTAATCTTATTATCTCTACAATTTATTCAAAAATTTTATTATACTAACTTACATTTGTATAATTAGATGGATGTATTACTTTTTGATCAGAAACTTTTTCATAATATATTTGAAAATTTGTAACTTTTCCACTCTCTGGTGGATTCCATTGGATTTGAATAGACTGTGGTGTTATTGTTGTTGCTTGAAACTCTTGAGGAGCTTGTGGGAGAACTTCAGTTCCATCAGCCATACACTATTTAAATTTTTATTCATAAAATTTATTAACAGATATTTCATCTAAAAATTGATATTATTGCTTCTTAAAAATACAATAATCACAAAAAGTACTAAATCAACAAATTTAATTCATACTTACCTGAATTATATCTGCAATATAAGTGTCACAAGTAAAGGCAGTTAAGTACAGTTGATCACTAATTGTTCCAGAACAAAGAGGAAGACATTTATCAGCCACTTGTCTGCGCATACAGCATGGAGTATGATCTCTACCTCCTGCACCACATCTTAACAATGTATGAAGATCTTCAATACATAGTGGAGCTAATAATTCCAAATCAGTCATCTTCATCTGTTACGAAAAAAGACTAGTTCTAAGCTCTATAAATATAAAATTAATGATATATTCATACTAAATGTATTATCTTTAATGAGAATGTATAAAAAATAAATTTTATTTTACCTCATATGAGCATAAGGGTATACAATGATCACTTAATCCAGCAGATACACAACAAGCTGTTTCATTATAGCCAGTTTCATTTCGCATTTCACTTAAATTAGATGAATCAGGAATTGCAAGAGTAGAAAATACAACTCTGGACGATCCTAGACTTGCTCCAAAGGAATTTTCTGCAATCACATAAGCTTCATATCTAAAAAGAAAATTTATTAAAGATTTTCAAAATTTTTTAAATTGATTATAGTTTACAAAAATCCTATTGAATAAAAAATAAATTATTATGAATAATCGATTAACACTTACCATATAGTGTCATTAATACAAAGTAACTTTAATGATAATTATATCAAGTTTATATTATATTCTATCTACCTTATTCCTGGATTTAATCCATCCAAAAGATAAGGGGAATGAACATTAGGAATGATATTATATTCTACATCTTCAATATTACTGACGTTTCTCCAATGTAAGACATATCTTTCAACAGTGTCACCAAGTACACTATTAGAAAAATTTTTTAAATTATATAGAATACAAAATAAAGTTTATTTGAATATTAATAATTTATATATATTACATTAAATTGGAAATTTATTATTTTAATTAGAAATATTTTATTCAATTTTTGATATTAGTAATTACTTTAGATTTGAATATATTAATATAAAATTGTAAATGCAAAATTT
Organism: Androctonus mauritanicus; assembly: GCA_011317285.2. NCBI lineage: Eukaryota > Metazoa > Arthropoda > Arachnida > Scorpiones > Buthidae > Androctonus > Androctonus mauritanicus. The sequence goes on along the minus strand of WUQG02000394.1, from coordinate 107 downwards.
TTATAAAAAAATATATACATTTAAATACAATAGAAGCCACTTATTGTAATCATGGATATTGTTATCAAACGTTTAATGTTATCAAAATGGGCTGGTCCCGAATCATC
>WUQG02000383.1:0-12386 GCA_011317285.2 Androctonus mauritanicus | reverse complement strand
CCAAAATAACTGTATTTGCCCATCATGGTTAATTAAACTTCTTAATTTTAAGTTTTAATGTATGGAAAAAATATATGTAATACAGTATGTAGTTTTAACTTTTTTAAATTTTAAGTTTTATTGTATTTTTTCATCATTTAAAGTTAAAATAAAAAGTTTTATTTTAACGTTATTCTCACTTGTACATATTTTTTATCAATCCCCTTCAAAAACGTATAAACGGGGTATACGTTTGTACATTACATAATTTAATAAGAATAAATTTAATCAACTTTGTGTTAACGTATAAATGTATACGTTCTACTGTACTATACTGTACTATAAAATAACCAAGATGTTCCGTAAAAGTTTCATGATTTGTGAAGTGTTCCATCAAGGAAAAAGTTTGGGAAACGCTGCTCTACAGCAGTGGTTCTTAATCTTTTCGAACACTGCTCTTCCGAAGGGGCTATATAATTCTTACATGATAATCTCATGAACTTTTCTCAGTCAAACTTTTGACACAATTTTAAATTATGAATCAGTTTTCGGACTCAAATTTTTAAGAATATTTTTGTTTTTTTATATAGAGCTGCTGAAATTATCAAACAATAATCACATATCTACTTTTCATCGGTAAACAACTTCAGAATATTGAAAGAAAAATATTTGATATGATAAATCTCGTTGGAAAACTAAATTGAAGACTATCTGAGATATAATCCTTATTTCTTTAACATAGCTAGTTTGATGGAAAGCTGAAATTTTTTTCACATAATTACTCAAACAATAGCCACGCTAATAAAACAAATTCAAATAAAAAAATTATCATCGATTTCCTAACGAAAATTTTCTTAACTGTTAGACAAAAACACATTTTTTATGTTAAATCATTAATTTTGTTAAACAACAGATTATTCAACAGATTAGCCACATCGAAGTGGATTAAGACTGCCAGATTGAGAATCGATTCTAGAAAAAAATCTTTGAAATCGATCCTGAAAAAAATCTAGAAGTGTGCGATCATCTCTAGATTTTTAGAATGGTTCAACTTTCCGTCCGACTCCATCACGGATATTTTGGCCAGTTCGTGATGGGTTCTAAAATGGTCGCTCTGTGTTCTTCATGGTATTTGTCGATAAACTGAATTAATCAATTAATTAATTAATTTAGAGATTCCTTTTGCAGCAGCGAATTCATACTCATTCCATCATTTTTATTTTCATGTTTTATTAATTAACCAATAATGCATTTTCCTGCAGAAATCAGCGTGTAAATATAATTGATGATATCATAAAATAGATAAAAAATCATGCATAAAACAAAATTTTTGAACAGAAATTTTGTGTAAACTTAAATATGGAGAAATGACAGGATCGGTAGTCATGGCGGTTCGACACTATTTGTATTAATGTCATCTTTCTAGCCGAACAAAAACAAAAAAATAATAATTACCGTGGTTGAAACAATTTATTTTAAAATATTTTTTTTTTTTTATACGCTTCAATACCAAATTAAAGTTTTAAGTAAAATTTAAATATATTTTAAAATTTTATAGAAAATGATGCATTAGTACCTCGATAGCAACAGTTGTTTCGGATGATTGTATTCCATCATTGGCACTAACCAACAACTTGTGTAAAGATTTCATTTCTCGATCCAGAGGTTCTCTCAGAAGAAGAATGCCGGTCCTGGAATCCAGCTGGAACAAATTGTTGTCTTTATTTTCCGAAAACGAATAAGTGATACTTCCCTCCATATCGGCATCTGTCGCAGAAACAATCGTAATGGTATGACCGGGAGGTGCATCTTCGGAAAGGGAAATAAGGTAAAGGGCATTACGAAAGATGGGTGGACTGTCATTTCTATCGAGAACTGTTACAATAACCTGAAATATAAAGAAATTATAATATTTATTGAATGAAATAAAGTAAATTATATTAAAGATGAAAAGATTTTTTCATTACATAATAAGATTCCATATCTTCACATTTATATAACTTTTTAAATTCAACATCTTTTTAAGATTCTGGAATTTGTTGCGCCCAAAAATCAACAGAACTTCTTTTTTTTTATATTGTTTTTCAACCAGGCCGTTCGATGATATGAATATTTATCATATTCGTGATGTTATCTGATAAGTGATGGATAGAAATCGAATCTTATTGAATTTTAGTGAGAGAAAAAATTGGAAATCGATCTCAATTTTCCATGTGAAAAGCTAACAATTTTCCACTGCGCCCATCCGCTAAGTTACAAGACTACGAAATGTAAGACGACTTGGGAGAGTTTGATCGGAAAGAAAAATAATTCATAAGAATTAATTATGAAATGTTTGATTTAAGTGAACAAAAAATACATAGGAATAAGAAATTTATAATGTTATAGCTTAATGAAGACAATGTGCAACAGTTCGTCCAGAAAAGGAATTTACAATGATAGGATTCTTTTTTCTTTCTTAATTTTAAACCATTTTTTCGTCACTGCTAGCTATTAAATAGCAGATAATTCTAAAGCCCCCGATGAATCCCTACATCCTGGTGGGGATCCACAAAAAATGGAGAATAATAGGCAAGACTTAATCCCCCTGGAAAAATCTGGAAAAGTGTCATGGAACTGATCGCGGATCCCCAAATTGAAGATATTGCCATATTTTGCGCCCATCTTAGACAGTTAATGGAATTTAAGTATAAATCTGGTTATTTAAATTAAAATTCAGAAAATAACTTAAACAAGAACTAATAAATTTGCCATTTTTTATTGACAAACTTACTAGTTCTTCGTTTACCAATTAGATTTAACGTAATAAAATTGAAACGATTCTCGATAAAATAGTATTGTAGATATAGAAAATAATAAAGCTAGATTAAATCATAAATCTCTTAAAAGAATTAGACATAAAAATCTACCAATCCATTAAAGTTTTATGGACTACAATATTTCGTGTCAGATATTCGCGAGTCAGATATCATATATATTCAGGGGCGCCGAGAGGAATGGGTATCTTTTGTCACGGGCCCGGCATCGAAAAGGGCCCGACTGTTGGGCTCCCACGTGTCACATAACGTGTCCGATAATTTTCAAGCCTAGCCAGAGCGCACTGTCTACCACCCAAACAGTCTTGCCAAAACAAACTATTTTATATATAAAACAGTAATTTGATAGACAAAGATTTTGTTGTTTATTGTACACTTTTTTTAAAATAAATATTTAATGTTTTACATGACTTTTTTTATTAATTCAAAATGATGCATTTTTTGAAGTGCGGCCCGGACCATAGACTTGTCACGGCCCGAAAATTTCTCTCGGCGGCCCTGTATATGTTAATAGTGTAACGTGGTTGGCTGGATATCCCTTTTGCAGTCGAACCACTGTACCTATTTCTATAAATAGAGTCTAATCTTTGGATTTCTGCGACAGTCAAAATTTGTCGTTATTAATAAATTAAAAATTAAGGAATAAAAATTGAATTAAAATTGTAGTTTCTCTAAAAAGATAAAAATCCGAAGGTGGCGCTATAACTTAATAATGGCCAACGTCCTTGTAATGGCCACCGTGTGTATGTATCAAAGAAGTTTTTCGAGTGACACTCCAAAGTTATAAGATTAAATCACAAGATTTCCGCTCATTTAATATGAGTGGTTAATTATCTAGTTCCTTTATATTCCTAATCTATCAAAATATTACTGAAACGTTTAATTCGTTTATCATTTTATGAAAACGTATGCTTACTGATAACCATGGCACATTATCATTCATTAATTTTACAATAATTAAAAGTTTCGAATGCATATTTTCATTTTTTTTACATCTATAAGTTACAGAATCGGTGTTTATATCCTTTATTTATAGATAAACGAAACGATAATTAACGCATATCAGACTGCCGTTGAGTAATGTTATCAGGTAATTAAAATATAAACCTATTATATATCTTTTTTTTTTTTTTAATTGCGTCTTATCGATCAATTTTCCGTTTGACTATAAATGATCCTATACGGAAATATTTTGAAAGATCTTATGGAAAATAGTGGACACTGTATCTCTATTAAACAATCTGCATTCATCAATCAGAGAAACTGATAATTGGAAGTTAAGATGATCTGATCCGTATCTCGAAGTTTAATAGAAATACAGATGGTCAACTATCCATTTACATATCCTTTATTCGGCCTCTCTTTATTTATCTAATATTAATCCAACGTGAATTGGGATAAAATTCGAAATGCAATACGTGCATAAAGAGAATATAATAATAAAGATTTTTCTATGTTTTGAATACTTAAAATACTCATAATGAAAGATAAGCAAAACGTAAGAAAAAAAAATTAACATAATGTTTGCTATTAATTAATTATTTGATTTCTTGTGAAATATTTATTTCTAATTATCGTATTTTAAACATACTGTGTATATATATATACGTACACAGTATGTTTAAAATACGATAATTAGAACTAAAAACAGTTAAACAGTATGTTTAAATACGAAAATTAACTTTATATATATATATAAAGTTAATTTTCATTAATAGAGAAATTTTAACGATACAAAAAAAAATATATTGAAAAATAGATTTAAATTTGCGAATTTCACAAATAACATTGTTTTCTAATATCGAGTGGCCAAATAATTTAATTTTTATGAATATTATACAAAACGTTTTTGATGAAATGACTACCGAAAGTTTGTCATTTCAGTCTTCAACTTAATCGGATATAACGGGCATTTTTCCCTCAAATAATTCTCATTCCGAGAACACACTAACTTCCATTCTAAGAACACTAAGAAAAAAACATAGTTTTCTCTTACTTGTTAGTATTAATTGTTGTAAACTAGTAGTAACACTTTCTCTTAGTTGTAAACTAAGAGAAAGTGATACTACTACTAGTTGTAAACTAAGTTACACTAGTAGTCTTAGTTGTAAACTAGTAATAACACTTTCTCTTAGTTGTAAACTAACAGAAAGTGTTATTATTAGTTTACAACTAAGTATTATTAGTTCTTTTAGTTTACAGCTAAGAGAGACTTAGTTAACAACTAAGTTTTATTATACTTCTCTTGGTTGAAGAACTTACTTGTTAGTTGTTAAATAAGAGAAGTATTACGACTAGTGTTGTAACACTTCTCTTAGTGTTTTCAGAATGGAAAGAAAATTCAATTCTGAAAGTATTCTGGTTTTTCTTTACTGAGAAAAGTATTTATTTTCCAATGAGGAATCCAATTTTGTTAGCAATCTGATAACTGGTTAATCGAACGGTACTACCAGTAAGTAGCGCGCTAAAATAATATTCAAATACTTTCAGTTCATCTTTTGATTTTTCATCATATCATGGTCGAAAATTAACTTTTGCCCCAGATAAAATCCGACTATAATTATTCTAAAATTTCCTTCTGAATCTGAATGCATTCTGTCTTTCTACATTTCTCATCAATTCAGTGGTCATATTATATCTTACATGTATCTTCCGCATTTCATTACATAATTAAATGCAATATTTCGAAAGGTTGTAGAGCGTTTAGACTTGTCTTATTTATCCTTGTTTGTTATATAGTTTATTCAAGCATCACCGAAAATGTTTTTCATCTAACTTATTTTTTATAAGAATAACTAATTGTGAAAGTTAATATCTATATTTAAGGTTTAAAGACATGAACAAAATCACATAAAGCATATGAGAAAACTACAAGAGGTAATGGTTTTTGCATAATATAAGTCTTATAAATCTTAAATAAATTTATAGTAAATATGAAAAGAAAAAAATATAACATATCCTAAAATGTTTTAAAATAATGAAAACATAATTTATCGATTTTAATATAGTAAAAATTAGGATTAAATTTATATATTAAAAATTAAAAAATATAGACGATATTTTTAGTTTCGAGTTATATCCGAATTTTTTCGATCTTTATAAACAAATTTGGAAGCATCAGAATTTTAATTATTCGAATATTTTTCAGGATTTACGACTTTTAAGAAATGAAAATTGAGACCATTAGTTTTAAACAAAAAGTAGCAAACTAAACCGGAACCGCATATAAATCTCTGGTCAGAAAACTCTTTTAAAATAATTCATAGATCCAATAAAAATATCTATAAAGCGATTCATCGACACGAATACACAATGGCTAATAAATAAGCAGCTAGTAAGACTCGATTAATTTTTTATTTTATAGCGCCATGTAGGTTTCAAAGCTGGCGTCGAATTCCAGGTTCAGCGGGGGGCGCAATAAACCAGCAGAAGGAGCATAAAGAAACATCTTCAGTGTCAGACGACGTCTCGGATGAGTGTGAGCAACCAACTACCTCATTAACCAAAGCCGGGCTTAAAAAAAAAGAAGAAAAAAAAAAAACTTTTGTAGACCACGATAGAAGTCTTCTTTTACGACTTGGCGTTAGCCATGTATGGGAACGATGAATGGGGGACGAAAAATGAGATTGAATCAGACGATCCTTATGTGAATCTAGATAACGACTTCTCCCTCTTTTAAGGGACGTCGCGATATACTGATCAACCAATCGGCTTCACCAAACATGAAATGAGTGGTCCTGCCGCAGGAGGTGAATTAATATGTGAGGTTCTGCTCCCCCTCTTCGTTTTGCAGCCCCAGAGCAATTTGTCGGACCGATCGTAACCTGGGCTATATAAGCGAATGTTACTAAATCCAACGAGTTGTAGGTATTGTCGGTTATCTACTGCATAATCGTTTGTCATTAAAATGGTATGGATGTCTCTGTGCATTTGAAAAATTAATTGACAATTTTCCTTCCAATTCGAATAATAAACATAAAAGTAACTGGTTCCAATGCGATTATTAATATCGCATAAATGGTAAGTTTATATTTGAAACTTGTAGATCTATTCAGTTTAACAATTTTTTTTTTTTTTTTTATGAAATCCTATAAAGTATTCGCTAAAAAATATTCCTTTTAATTTAATTGTATTTGAATGTTGCAAACATTTATGAATTTAACAAATTACTTAATTCACTACTGATCTACTTTCCAAGAAATGGATGGTAAATTAAACCAGCAGAAGGAGCATAAAGAAACATCTTCAGTGTCAGTTGTCGTCTGACACTGAAGATGTTTCTTTATGCTTCACATAACAGAATCCTAGCTATATTTTAGGAGGAATTTCGAGCAATTAATCCTTCAATACACAGTGAGAAAACATTATAGAAATAGGGGATATTTTAATGATTGGCTTAATAGAAGACATAGTACTTTTAAATAGGAACTTTTATAAAGTTTATTGTATGAATTCGGCATCAGTCGGTATTCCGTAATATTCGGAATGAATTTTATAGAAAGCCATTAATGGAAATGTTATATAAAGTACTATTTATGTTTTTAGTTTGTTTAATTGCTAAAAAAAAGGATAATGGATTATTAAAATGAGAAATGTCGTTATTCGGCATTTATCTTTATTTTTCTATCGGCTTATAATGCCCACGGAAACTCAGGATTGATCGATAGAATAGCGATGAAAAAACATTTTAACAGTTAATCAAACGACACGATTAACCTAACCAGTATCAATCGACATCTTTACAGCCGACGAGCAGCAGGCGACTAAAAATAATTTTATATTTCAACAGTCTTATCAGGAATTATTAGAAAGCACAAATGATATAATAGTAATTACTAACTTTTCCCCTAAAATAACTTATTTTCCTTACAGCTGCGAACGAGCATTAGAAAATTCGCATTTGATAATTCCGTTTAAGTCTGAATTGTGCAAACCATTCATCGAATGATTCGTCACCGTTTAAAACAATTCATTCAGCTGTTTACATTAAACTGAATCTCTTCTTCGACTCAACAAGCACCGGGTCACGTTCATCGTTAGTCGCGAATACTACAAATAAGTGTGAACAGTTCGCCGAACTGTCTACACTCGATCGTGCAGCTCATTCGAGCACACGCTTATGCGTGGACGTACTTATATATGTTTGCTTTCCGGAGATTAGAATTTATGTTTTAATTATATCAAATTTTATCATTGCATTCGTTTCCATTTTTTTTCTTCATTATATCGTAAAATCCATCGCATAAAGCTATGTCTATAAACATTAAAATTTAACGATTTTATTAAATTTACGATGCTAGATATTGGATTTTTATGAATTTTATAGTTTGGCGAATATGTAGTAATTAATTTTAGATTAATAGTACGTCTTATGCATTTGTTAAAGAGTTTGAATGATTTTGTGTATGGAAGAGGTAGCAGATATATTATGGATTATATTCCATATGGACCTTATTGAAACCTTCCAAGGTCGGAACGAATGCCTTGAGGTACTTCACGGCTATTCTATCGCACTTCTACATCAGCCCGTCAGACGGCCATTGCAGTGCCATCCGATCTCTTCTGCAGACCGACTAATTAGAGCTAACGGCCTCGGGTGGTTTTAACGAGTCCTGTCAAAATGGCCTGTCTTCCGATTTCGAGGTGACACACCCCATGAGTGACACGATAGACCCTCAGTCTAACATCCCCTTCTTCTATGTTTTGGCGGGCCAGGACCCCTCCCCAAGCAGGTCGTTTTAATCAGTTCTGATCGCTGAGTTTTAGCTATGCTAAGAATGCAACTTTAAGCTTGACATTTTAGCCTTTCAATAGCACTAAATTGAGCGCCCGAACAAAGGAACAGTATAATTGCCAGATATATCAAAATAATTGGTTTTATGCTTAATTTAATACGATCTCTATTAAAAAAAAAGAGTAACATTAATAAAATATTAATATGCGTATTTATTTGTTTCTCGTTTCGACTATTTTTATTAATAAATTAAAGATTTAAATATAATTTTTTATTAATTTAGGGCCGTTTTAATCGACATTACTAAACATCTACAGCTTGGTTTATGATAGGTAAATGTTTCTATGGCTGTTCAAGTATGAAAGCAAAATTAGTAAAAGATATAAATTCACGAATTTATCCAGAGCTATGGACTTTGATAGGATTTAATAGAGAGCATCGACATGGGAATGACAAATCGGATCAGTCAAGATGGCGTCCCTGAGAATAGAAAAGCGGGAGTGACGTTGATAAGATAGAAAAAAGATTATAAATTCCGAAGCATTGGATGAATATCTATCATTAAAGAAATACAGGCTGCATAGTTTTGATAAATAGCAGCATCTGTGATGCTATGGTAGATTAAAAGAATTCTTGTCCACTCCATCAATCATAATCAAGAAAACATAATCAAGTTCGGAAAATTATTACGTTGTTATTCAACAATAATCAAAAGCCAAACGTTACAATGAATCTTTTGAAAATGTGATATATCATGTTTTAAAACGAATATTATAGAGATAAAATGTTTTCATTAAGTGAAAATATGGATCCATGTTTTAAGTCTGTTTTGATTTTTTAACGTCATTTCTTTCTTTGAATAGTTTTGAATTACGAACACCAGAAATGAAGTTTAAATTTTTACCTGAAATCAGTTTTAAGAATTTAAAATTTATTATTTGTGCGTTTAAAATATAATTATCTTTTAGTTACGTCTAGTAAATTATTAAATTTTCATCATTCTAAATTATTTTATAGAACTTTTTCGATTTGATTAAACGTCGATATTTTAATAAAAAAAATGAAGATCGGAAAATTTAAAACGGCTAACAAAAAGTTTTATATTACAAATCAAGCAAAATATGATCATTATTATTATTAAAACTGTATTTATATTTTCTAAAACTGATCAAACTAGGCATTCATATTTTCCATTCATCCAGAACTGTCTTTGTTTATAGTACTATAGCCACATAAGATGGTCGATATACAGTATCATATATATTAATAGTGAAACGTGGCTGGATATCCCTTTTACAGTTGAATCACTGCACCGATTCTTATAAACAGAGTATATTAGAAAGGTCTAATCCTCGAATTTCTGCGAAAGCCAAAAATTTTTTCGTTATTTTAATAATTTAAAAATTAAATTAAAATTGTAGTTTCTCTAAAAAAGACAAAATTCGCAGATGGCGCTATTATATAAAAATGGCCATTATCTAATGATCCTGTATACGAGTTCGAGAAGTTTTTCGAGTGATACTCCAAAGTTATAAGATTAAATCAGAAGATTTCCGCTCATTTATATGAGTGGATAATATCTAGTAATATAATAAATCCATTTGAAATGCAATAAATAATAAATCATAAAATATAGAATATTTTTAAGCAAAAACATGTTTGTGCTATATATGCATCGATGTATTGGTGCTATGTAATTTCGATATTCATAGAACACGGCAAAGCTTCAAATTAAGATTCATGCTATACAAACGGGAATAAAATATTATGAAAAATTTATTAATTCATTGGTTTATCAAAGATTAAAATGTCTTAAAGACGCCATCAAATGCGAAAACATATTAATATAAATAATTCAAAAATAAATATAAATTTAATCGAGTTCGAACGTTTAAAATTTAAAGATTAGTTAGTTTAGCACCATTTTCTTCTCTATACTGTACGGTGTACGCTATAGAATTAAATTCGTTTAGAATCTTTGTGAAAATCGAATATTCTACATCAAAGATTTCTACACACTCGAAACGATTAATTAAATTCTGATTATTTCACGTAACCTACTTTAAAAAGACAAAATTCGCATCGAATAATCTTAAATTTTCATTATTCCAATAATAACAATTTAAAGGCTGATAAGTATTAAAATGATGTAGAGTAAACGGAACAAATTTTGTTAACTGTCAACCATTTCAGCGATAATTGGGGCGGACAACTTGTGACCATACGTAATAGCCTTATCGATAATAATGACATTAATACAAAACAAAGTTCATCAGAAAAAACGGAAAAGATTATATAGTATCCCATAATACGGTACATATTTCGATAATAAGATCATGATTTTATAGATAAAAACTTTTTTACGATGGATTACTTATCTAATAAATATTTTCTTAACATCTAATGCCATGTGAAAAAATTAATTGATCTTCGAAAGTCTTTAGAAATGGGATCAGATTTATACTGACAAATGAGAACTTTACCTGACGTTTTAAGATTTTCGTATACTGTAAAAAGTAAAAGCTACAAGTGCATTAAGCGCTTATATTTTTGTAAAAAAAGTTTATTCATCGGAAGAGCTAATAATAATAAATGACAGGAAACGTTTTAACATTTTTTTGAAGAGATACTATATTTATATTTAACAATATAAAAATATTTTAATCGTCTTATCGGGTTTTAATTACTGTGATAAATGAAAACTGAAAATAAATTTCTAATTACGGTTACTCCTTTCTTTAATTTGATTTAAGTCTCTTCAATTTTAAACGTCTTGATGATAAATGTGCGGCGCCAGACGTGCTCTATAGTCGCAAGGGAAAGAGAGAGAGAGAGAGAGACTAACAGTAGGCGACTACAGTCGAAACGTATAGCGGTGGTAGACAGATAACATACAAAATACCAATAGGAATAAATAGAAGTCGAGACAAACTTGTTACATCGGTCGAAACTGATGACCACTTCTAAAGAAACCATAATTTCGTTTAACAGAACGAAGTGTTAAAACATGTATGGTTGAATAAAGAAAATTTAATTTTTTTAAATAACGATTAACACATAAATAACACTTTAAATTAATTTTTATATTTTAAATCGATTCAGTAAAATAAAAACGAAACTTTAATATTTATTCATATCTTAAATTTTGATCGCACGAAAATGTCGCAGTAAAAAAAATATCAAAACCTTAGCTCGGGTTAAAGTCCTCATTCTTAGACAAAACAAAATTCCGCGCAAATTTTTGAGTCTGTATTCAAAAATCATAATCACAGTAATAAAAAAATTAATGAATTAATTTTTATTAATTTAGAAAATCAATCACAACTTATATATATATTTTTATTTGTTATTTATCTTGCGTTAACGGAGTCATTAGTAATTTATTTTCGAAATTAATATAACGAAAATATTGCACAGTCTATTGTCACGTGTATTGCCATAAAATTTTATCAATGGTGGAATGTCGAACTGGTTAAAAAAAACTTAGAAATGAAAAACAGATTGAGTCAAAATGCATTGAAAAGATAAGCAACCTGTTCATGTAGAGCGATATAGGCGATCCAATGTAAAGTTAATAATGTAACCGATAATGAATAGCAGAATCTCGACTTTTAAACTAAACGACACCTGTTACATTTTAGGATTTTATTATGCTAGACCAACGATGTGCTAGATTAAAATAAAATAGTTTAAAATCTGCTTCCTCCATAAGAGGAAATATAAAGTGTAATTTGTTTATATAAAGGATAATTAAAAAGTCTTCCGAATTTATAAATACTGTATGAATCGCTCAGAAGCCAATGCGGTTAAGTCCATTTTTTGATATTTTCTGATTTTTGTAAATTTTAATGGAATAA
>WUQG02000372.1:0-12386 GCA_011317285.2 Androctonus mauritanicus | reverse complement strand
GTACAGCTCCCTTAGTACTCTATTTGAGTGGAAAGGGGCAATCAAAATTTAGCCACCAAGCTTATCATACAAAAGAAGAAGATAATTCATATGCAAAGTTAATCATTTTGTATGTTCATAAATTTATTATTCGCAGTTTCTGAATCAGTGAAACAGAAAAATTCATTTCACATTTTTCAAAATTTAAGTAAATCAGTTTTGGAGTGAATCAATGAAAATACTTGAATATAAATAATAGGGCTTATATGAATTTTTAATAATCGAACAAAATCAATACAGTATTTTTATTCGTTATAAATTTTTATTCATTTATTTTATTTAGAAACTGAATTTTTTAATTAAGTATAAGTTATCTACATGTTTATCTGTTCGTGATTTCGAATTAATGAGTCTGTACCATAATTATTGAGAATTAATGAGACTGTCTCGTAATTATTAATTATTGAGATCCGTGTTGGGACAGCCGACACGGATCTCTATTTAGTAGTGAGTGCGCGATCAAAACTCGAAATCGTGAGAATCGATTAGCTCAAGAAAACGATTTCTGATGACGTCATGCGATATATATAATAAAGTATATTTACTGTATATTAAATATTTGTCAATACAAGGATTTTCAATTGTAATTTATTAATATATAGCCTACTATATTTAAAACACTAGTACTTCAAGTCTATAATTTATGACCTTTTTAATTTTTTTTTAAGTTTAATACATTATAACTTTTTAAAAACTTATACTGTATTAAACTTTCGAGATGATGATTCTAGCGTTTGATGAAACCGCCTGCTAAGAATGTCACCATGTTGTGACTGTTCAAATATTGCATTGCTTACATTGGTTGTATGCGTAATTTCAACGATAAATTTATATCATGGTTTCTTAAACATTTCTGAATATTTCTACAATATCTACATAAAACAGAAAATGAATTAAATTAAAAATAAAGAATAAAAAGATAATGCTATATGGCATAATTTTAAAATTGAAGTTGGAAATCCAAGGAAATTAGTCTGTAATAGTTGCAATTTATCCTAACGTACGATAAAAATATTTTCCGTTATGTTCTAAGAATTGTGCATAATTATGTAGAACACCTGATCATACATATATGTGACATAAACCATATCATCGTTTCATTTGCAATTGTGAACATCCATAAATTACAACACGCTATTTCAAATACATTTTGACTCTTTCTCCTTTTTACCATTTTCATCACTTCAAGCTTACCTTCCTGATTGTGACATCACAAATTTGAAAATCCCTTCCTCGTCTACTTAAAAATTTTTCATTTAATTCTTTAGTTTCTTTAATGTTTTCGTTTCCTACTTTCAAATTAAAGATGATAATCGTTTGCAAATTAATGTGTCTTGCGGTGGAATGAGAGTAAATTTTAGTTCGGAAAAACTATTTTTTTAAACATTAACAATAATAATTTATTTGCACAATAGAAATTATATATAATATTCTATAAGATCAAATACTGACCAATAGATTTTAAATAACTCAATCTTATCTTTACTTCGTTTTGATCTCATTCTCCAATTCTGTAAATAAATTCATCACACATTTTGGCCAGCCCATGCTAAAATCTAAAATGGTCATTGCCGTACGTATTCTTTAGAGAATTCTGCAGTATAACTGAATTAGCCTAATTTGTCACTTCACATTATAAATTAATACAATTTTGTTTTTCAGTATATATATAAAATAATTGGCAAACAGTTATCTTATTAAATTTTAATAATAATAAATCTAAATCAATTAGTTTTCCAATATTCTTAAGAAACTACATTAAAACTTTTGAATAATAATTATATTATAGTACTACGATGTGAACAGAATCTCGAAGAATCGATTACAAAAGCCTTGGAATCGAAAAAATCGATTCTAAGCGAACTTTTATTTCTTCCATTAACTAACTATTGTATCATTTAATATTTTTTTCATATTTTTATGACTCTTTTACATCTATTAAGATAGTGAGCAATAAAATTATTTCAGAACCGTCCATATCTGTGACCGAGTTTTTCTTTTTTTTTTTTTATTAATGGACAGAATTATAGAATATTAATATAAAATATATAGAATATTATTCTATAATTCTGTCGATTAATAAAAATAAAAAAAAAACTCCGTTACAGATATGGACCGTTCTGGAATAATTTTATTGCTCACTATCTTAGCAGATGTAAAAGAGTCATAAAAATATGAAAAAAAATATTAAATGATACAATATTTAGTTAATGGAAGAAATACAAGTTCGTTTAGAATCAATTTTTTTAATTCCAAGGTTTTTGGAGTTGATTCTTCGAGATTCTGTTCACATCGCAGTACTATAATATAATTATTATTCAAAAGTTTTAATGTAGATTCTTATTGCCTATCATCAAAAACAGACTCTTCAGAAACCACTTGATTCAGGAAATAAAAAATTATACTTTCCAGTATGATTTTGCTCCTTGAAATATCATACATAAGATAAATATATATTCACAATTATATATAAGCTTACTTATATAGACTAATCACAATGAAATTTCGAATATGTTAACACCAATTCTTTTATTAATCTTTTCATTTTTTTGTGGAAAAGTTCATGCAAGATTGGCATACTTGATGCTTGTCATGGTCAGGTGGTAAGGAAATAGTCGAATTAAATTAAAAACAAATACGGGAATAATAGAGGAGAGAAAATTGCTGCAAAAAAAACCATAAAATAAAATCACATTGTTGCAAAAAGCCATTATCATGGTCTGGAACAATGAACCAAAACCTGATTATATTAAATCTCTGATAATACTTCATGCCAAATAGGTGCAAAGCAACAAGTAAAACTCTTAGTGGTTCAATAAAATACTATTCTATATTATAAAAGATCTAATGATATTACGGTTTTATACGGTTGATAGCATAATTGTATTTTTATATTATTATACAACTATCGAATATCACAAAAATTTTCGTGTGGACTGCAATGCATTCCTGTGACTATTTATAAATAAATATACCTGAATAATTTGTTCTTTGTTTTCTTATCAATAAAATACAATGGGTAATCGGTTAATGAATATAATCCGTTCAAAGACGCTACTCGAATTTCTCGTTAACTGCTTATCGATTTACCATAGATTTTATAGGAATTTAATTAATTCTTTCTGGAGACTCAAAAAATAAATAAAAAAATTATATAATTTCTTAATACGTTTATTTATATGTAATATCAATAATATATACATACAGTCTTACATTTTCATCTTTTTTCCATTTGTGGAAAAAAGATGAAAATGTAAGACTGTGTATTCATATGTTACTGATATTACATATAAATAAACGTATTAAGATATATAATTAAGACTGTTTTTTCATGTTTTTTTTCCATTTGTGGGATGTTGAAGAATCTATCCAATGTCGATTGCTTCTCTCTCTTCAGGATTTTTCGGAAGTGATCAATAGTATTGTCGTTGCAGAGATCCCTAAGCTTATTGACATCAATCTGGTTTGAGTGCCATTCTAAGACTAAAAAATTGTAAAAACTTTTTCTTACCTCCTTTAATGAATCTTTGATTTGTTTTAAGTTGTCTCCAAGTTCATTTTGTGGAACCTGAGGATGGTACTGAACAGGCTTTAGGCCTAAACGCGGTATGTGGCGCGGTATGGATAAGGACAGGTAATGAGGCTTTTGACTACAATGACACAGAGACTACGGTTTAGGTAGCCAGTAGCTTCCTTTAATAGAGAGAGATTTTGTACATGGCAAAGAAATCCAACAATCAGTTCAGAGAGGATAAATACCTGAAGTAACAAAATAAGTTGAATTCAGTCCTTTCGACGAATAAAAGGAACACTGTTAGATGTGACTTCTCTTCAGTCGGAGATTCCGATATGGGAGCAGCATCAGAGGAATTACTTGAATTTTCTTCTTTCTGATTATCGAAGGAAACCGTTAATATCATCCGAATGCTATTTACGTTTTGTTCAGACTTTTGGCGACTCTTGAGCGCGGTGAATTATCTCAAGAGATCTAGAGCGATTCTCGGATAAGGCAAACTATCTCAAGCTGTCAAAGTCACTCTTGGACACATCCTTTCCGTATTGAATCGTTCGAGCCACTTTCTGATTTTTGTTTCTCACCTTGTTCATTCCCCAGATCACCTCTGATCTTTCGGTTTCACCTTTTTCCCGGGGAAAGATGACGTCTTATGTTTTCTCCTTTTTTTCTTTCTTTATTTTTTTTCTTTAATATGTCTTGTGAGACGCCTGCATACGACTCTTTGTTTGATCATATATTTTCTGTCGTTTATTATTATTCTTTTTTGTTGTTTATTATTATTCTTTTTTTGTTGTGGAGACAAGGTTCTTCGGACCGGGTAGAACGATATTTTAATCTTTTATTGTACTTTGAAGGAGTCACTTTGTTCAAATTCCTTTCGTAATTTTCGATGAAGTGGGGACTGACACCTTGCAGCTGACCCTAATTCTGGGTCTCCACAATTTTAATCGGGGAAAAACCACAGTTCTCCCATCTTTATCCGTAAGTCCACGAATGTGCAAGGCCTAAGCCTGTCATTCCGTCAGTCCGCGGGCCCTATAGTTTGTTCTGTGAGGTGTTCGTTGTCCGAACATAAAATCTTTCGCGAAAATGTTCGTTGTTCGATTTGCTCGTAGTCCGAACTGTTCGTTAACTGATCATCCACTGTACTTAATCATTTTTAAAGTTAATCTATTGAGACTATAGAGGAAATTACTCCAGTTGTATAATGAAATTTACTTGTTTATTTTATTATATTATTTATTTCAGAGGGATTATAATAATGAAATTTATGTAGTTATGAATGACCATTCTATAGAAGGGAAAAAATAGAAGCTGAAAAAACAAGTTGAAATATTTACTTTCAACTTGTTTGTAAATAAATGTCATAAAATTTTCTGATGCTCTGAAATTTATATATGATTTATTTGACAAATAAAATAAAAATAAACTGTAATATTCTAATGCAGTGGTTTCCAAACTTTGTGTCTGCGCACCCTTTTTTTCATAAAAAATTGGTACGCCCCCCTTATTTTCATAACAGTCTAATTTTATAAATACTTTCTAGTTATAATTTAATGCTACAAAACAATATACCATATTTTGTATAAATAAAGTTCCTATAAATAAAAAATATATATTTATTACGGTGGAATAATTTTTAATACAGTTAAACAGATCTTAACAAAAAAACGAAAAATAGAATACATGTTTAATACAACATAATATTTAATGCGATGAATAGGCTGGCTTTTCAATAAATTCTCTCAAATTATGGTGTCATTGAAGATATCGCTACATGTAATTCTTTTTAATCACTAAACGAGATCGATATTTTGATTTTAAAACAGCTACTGCAGAAAGTTTCTGTTCTTATGTATTTATAACCTTTTGCTGATTCGTTTTTTTTACAATAAAAATTTGAATTTATTTTTTGTTTGTTTGTCTTTAAAATGATGCCTTTGTTAATTCTTGCGCCCCACCCTCGGAATAGACTCGCCCTTGCTAGTTAAGCGCACCCCAAAGTTTGGAAAACAATGTGCTAATGTGATCCTAATATTGAGTTCCACTATTAAATTTAGATATGATAGTGCGCAGGAAGAAAATTTTTTCTTTAATTAAAAATTCATATCGAAATTTCTTAGAAATATTTGAAATCATATTTGTAATTGAATTTACATTGATTGGCTTGATTTTACGTGTGTTGATTGAATACAAAACAAATAAAATAAAATAAATGTTGTAATTTATTGCGGTACATCATCAGGGATTACTTGCTAAAAAGCTATTTTTCAGAAAGATCATATGAAAGGTTTGCATATTTGTAATAATATTAAAATGACTAAACCACTAATTGATATAAATTTTTTGCTACATATATTGTATATATGTTTAGCATTGTTATGTATAATGTTATGTATAGCATTGTTACAAGTAAAAATGCTATTACTGTATTTCAATTTTAGAAATTTATTTAATAAATTTGATATAAGAAATATTTTAATATGTATTCAGTTTTCTCTATGCGATTTAATCAAGCAAAGCGATGGAACATAATAATCTTTTATATTAGTACTGTATACAGAAATATATTGTATTATTTTGTAATTGCAGTAAACTCCCGATTAATTGGAGTAGTCGGAAAATTAATTATGCTAGATAATCCGCAAAATACTCAAAAAGTCGTAAAAATAAATAATATTCATTTAATATTAAAAATATAAATAAATCGCATACATAAATAATAGTGCATCGTATATTCAAATGCACTATTATTTATTGAAATAGGAAACAAGAAAATGTTTTTATTTGCAGCAAGAAATTATTGCTATATTTATAATTTTTATTTTTATTCTAATTTTTGATCGCTAATTATCTAAGATTTAATAAAGAAATGAATCTGAGGCATTTAAAAATCTTTCAGATATCGTATCTGAGATAAAACATCGATAATTAAACTTCACTTTCAAGTTTCGGATTAACCTCGGTTAATCTGCATTTCGGATAATCAGGAATGTACTGTATTCTTATTTTCATCTCCTTTTCCATTAATTGTTTTAGTTTACATGTTTGTTTCATATGGAGATTGATAATATTTTACAGTAAAGATTTACTTCTAATTATTAGAAGTGATAAATTAGTTTTAATCTTATAATTATGATGGAATTATTTATTTTTCGCTATTATTTTATATATTTTTGCTTGGACTTACGATTAAATTATTACTAAAAGAATAAAATTATCATGGGATATTAATATGTGATATCATTTCATCTTGCTGGTTACTGTTGTCACCTGCCAAAAAATTAAATCTGTAATATGTGGTTTATTCATTATGTGAGTGAAGCTAGTGACCTAGATGTATTTCATAGATCTCTAGATTTTCTTGTTGTTTAAATAATTCAAAACTTTGTAAAGTAACTATTATTCGACTTATCAAATCATTTGCGTGTAATTATTAGAAATAATTTTCAGACAACATTGTTTTTAAGTTACAATAATTTTTGTTCTGACACGAATGTATTCACCATAATGAAAATTTTGAATTTAAATATTGCGAGATCACTAATATGGTAACCATATTATATTTATTTCACCGCGCTAAATATTATTATTCTTTATTGTGATATAGAAATGTATAAAGAGTGTCTGGCACATAGAAAAAATACTGTCTGAGATTCTCGTAAATAAATTGTATCATGTATTATTAGATTTAAAACTAATATATTTTATGGTGTGACAGTAAAGGTAACCAGAAAAATATCATGAAGGTTAACCTATTTTCTAGTTGAATTATTTTTATAGCAATCCATTTTTCTGAATTATATTTTTAACTTTCTCACGGTATGCCATATTTAATTTTTCTTTTCTCAATTCAATTTTGATACTTTTTCATTTCTTTTATCTAACAGGACATATTGTGATATCGCATATAAATGAGATCACGGATTGCGATACAACTTTGTTAAATTTAAAAATTGCAAACAATTGTTACAGAATTATTATAGTGATAAGAAGCACTATAATAATTCTCTAATAAACACAAAATGGGTTGTTAGATTTGTCTCCGGTTTTCTATACTTGTTATCATAATTTTTCAATAATAATAGTAATAAAATAGATGACAAAATTTGTTTAATTGGATTAAAAGCAATATATATATATATATATAATATGTAATGTCGCCTTACAATTTTTATTCATAATAAACTAAATTTTTCAAAAAAAAAAAATGAATAGTGGAGTCTTGAATTATCATAAATTGTCTCGAAAAGAGTCTGAAAACTATAGAGATGAAAAATTAACAAAAATTGTATTACAGTATAGCTTTTATCTATCTAGAGATATTATTCATATCTATACAATGATACATTTTAATCAAATCAAAGTTACATTTCTGTGAAGAGCTGAAATACGGAAGTTTATAAAAAATTCATTCAATATATATCGAGAGCATATTATCTTTTTATGTTTTTTTTTTTATTTTGAATGTAAAGATATGTTTTAATTCAACATAAAATATAAATTTTATATTTAATTTTAAACAAAGTCGTTTTCTTCATTCCAGAATTAAATTTAAGACTAGTCTATGCTTTATTCATTTTCATCAGTTGCAATATTGTCTCTTTAAAAATATAAATATATTAAGCATACATTTTAATTTGTTATCTTTTTAGATAAAGATATAAGTTATACTATGATATATTTCAATAACACTTGAAAATTAAAACATATTTAAATCTTGAATAAATTTAAGCTGGATTTTTTTAATTCTAAAATAATTACGTTATATTTATTAGCCTATATTTTAATAAATATGATTTAATGATGAGAAAGATTATAAAGTAAAAAAATAGACTATTTAAAGTTACCTAAAAACCTTTATGTTGGATGACAGAAGGAAGTTCCACAGTCTGAATAAAAATAGTGAATAGGAATTTGAACACCCTTACATGACGATTTTCGCAGTTTAAATAAAGTTGAACGAAGCGTGAATATTCGATAATTTTTCCCTTGAGAACCAATCCGAACTTCCTTTTCTATATATAAATCTAAGATGATACGCACTGAGTTAAGATTTATTATTCTGTTATATATATATATAAAATCTTTAGAAACTTTAGTTATCGATGATTGAAATTTAAATTATAAAGCAAAGCAATATAAATTTATAATTACATTGAATTGAACCTAATGTTGTTTTAATTATTATTGCTATAAAATTAAAATTTACTAAAAAAAATAACTCAAGCATATCTCATTCGGTTGGTATATACAATACTTTAAACTCTGTACTTCTATATTTTATTTAAAAGTGTATTTAAATTGCTTTCTGAATTTATATAGCTGTCATCAGTTATATCATTAATGAACAGAAGTTATGATATCTTCTACATTTTATAATGAGATTACTTAATTGACATTATTAAATTTATTTTATTAAATCATTAACCAAGCAGCAGCTTCTAAATGATATCGAATGATCCAATTTCTCAATTTCAGATATTTTTACTGATTCCTTCACATAATACTGTAGGTGGTTTTGAGCAACTCTCATTTACTTTGTTCTTAGATGAAAATCAATTCTCTAAGACTTCTAATAGCAATATATATATTTTAACTCTTCATTATTATTCTTTATTTTAGTTCAATTTATAAAAATTCTTTGGTAACATAAGTAACCTCTATACTGTGCTCTAAATTTGTTGGATATCAGTTAAGCAATAAGGAGACAGATAAGAAAAATCTAAGTTTTTAACAATTAATAAAAGAAATTAGAAGGATTTAAAAATATAAAAATTTTTAAATCCTTCTAATTTCTTTTATTAATTGAATTTAAGGCTTATAATTTTTATATTCTGAGTTCAATTGAATATTTTCTCGAATGCAGTGTCAGCTTTAATATTTAACATATAACGGAATTTAAAAAAATTTAATTTCAGTCATAATGATATTCATTCATAATAAGAGACAATCAATGATTATTTTTCTTGGCTTATAATATTGTTATGCGTCTTAATTTACTTTTATTTTTAATTTTACCACAAGTGTTATTTTGGTTTGTACAATTGGATTTGTTTGATATTTTTAATACTTATATTTTTTACCATAACGGATCAGTATAAATAGTAATAACGATGTTGTCTTGCGTTTATTTGTGCTATATTTGACGAGTTGAGGATGAACTCTTTAATGTCATTACCTCCAATGTTCAACTGAATCTAAAAATACTGTTTTATTATTGCTGGAACATTCAAATTTATTTCTTAATAATTTGCTATATTTTCATTTATATTGTAATACATGTCAATTTAATAAAAATTTATTTTTCTTCCATATTTAATCAATTCTATGACGCACATTGTTGGAATTTTTTTCATCGCTGAAATCAAGATGCATCTTAGAATCAATAGTGTCTTAAAATTGAAGAATTCATGGACTTTAATTACTATACTTCACTAAATAAAAATATTTAATGAAGTATAGTAATCAGTTTGAATTGTTAACATTAGTCCATGAATTGTTAAAATTTGTTGCAATTATCGGTATACTAATAGTGACAACATTGTCTTAGCCATATGGCAATAGTGCTGGTGCATGTTCTATCATTGCATCATCAAACATTGTTTGATGATGCAATGATCGAACAATGATTGTAGCACATCGTTTAATTTTAGTGATATAGATAATAATAACACGTGTTGAATATTATTGACATTTGTATTCATAATTAATGTTTAATATGCTTTCAAGATGATTACATTACGATGCTGTATTGAAACGAAAAGTTATTATATATGTAGAAAAACACGGAAAAACAGCGGCAGGACGTAATTTCATATTAGCGAGACGAGCATTTATCATTAGAGAAATGACTGCAATTTTTCAGAGAAAATTAATTATATTCTTATGAATTTTATTTATTTGAAATATATTTTTTGTTAATTTTAGTTTTTTTTTTTTCTATTTGTGATGCTGGAAATAATACAACAACTCATTATCGATGGTAGCCTATCTTAGATTTGAAGAAATATGATATTCCTTGTAATCAAGTATATATCACCTCTATTTTTTGGATCGTTTCAGTGAATATCACCTTTGTTTTTGGGATCGTTATGGTTTTGACAGCAGTGAAGGTCACCAGTATCCCAGTGTATTTAATTTTAGTATTATAGTTCAGTTATAGAATTCAAATTGGGCCATGTAATTTGCGACTCAATCAAGCGATGCGATAGGATTCCAAATCCTACCAAATGTGGCAAACAACATCACTGTTTCAGACCAGTCATTGCTAAAGATACATTTTTTTTAATGGACGTTCACATTGAACTACTGATTAGTAACGCACAGGTGTTAATTCGGCGTAAAAGTCAAGGGTTGTTCTGATTCTAATCAAGTTTGACTTAACACCAAAGATGTTTTAAATTAAGTGAAGTAGAAGTTGTTTTTCCTAAAGTATTAGCGTGAAATAATCTTAGATATTATTTATTATTCTCAGCTGATTATGTGTATTTTTGTTATAAAAGCGTGATATTTATTTTTATAATAATTTAAATTTTGAAAATAAAAATCAAAACAAAATGTATTCAAAAAATCAAGAATTTGTGTAGCATAATTTCAAAAAATTGAAATGTTTACCTCTTTTGTAAAATTTATTAATAATCTTATATGAACAATTTAAAGTTTTATTTTTTGACAAAATATTTTAGTACATAAAATCTTTTGACAAAAAATTGAAGAAAACAAGTCAGAGTCAACATAGTCGAATATTGACATATTGACGAGTTATATTTTGACTTATCAAGTTTATTTGCAGTGAGCAGTAAATTGGCCAGGGACCTCTCTGTACATTTATAGTACACAATCGTAATGGATCGATTGATAACAGAAGGAAGTACAGTACAACAAATAATGAGTAACAAAAAAAAAATAAATCACAGGTCACAAATGTCAATAAACCTAAATAACTATCTATATTTCGCCATCCGTTGGAGATTCTTGAAACTAACTTTTGAGTCATGCTATATAATATAACTAATGTCGCTCATTGTGATAACAAATTATGTTATCATTCATATAATATTTACAGGATTATTGTATTCCGACAGACAAACGTACTCTCTTTGTTCAAATACAGTATTTATCAATTACAATATTTTATACTGTATTTCAGTTCTTAAAATTATTCTATTATCAGTATTATTTGTATACAATGTATCCTTCAGTTATAAAATTTTAAAAAAGCGCTACTAAATAAAGATAAAATAAATGATTGATAATAATACATATATTATTTTATGTATAAAAATATATTGTCTGTTCATAATGTTGTAGGAGAGCAATTTAAACGTAGAACAAAATTAACTAAAGATAAAGGATATGATAAACAGAATTTTATCGATTTATTCAAAATAATACAATTAATCCAAAATTAGATTATTTTACTCAAATTATATATACTATAAATATTACTTTATAGTATAATCGAATTTAATTATATCGTTTAACTAACTAAAACCGATAACAATCGTTATGAACAATTTAAAGCATTAAAATACAATAAATATTAAAATTTCAAAAATTGCTAAATAATTTAAAAATTTGTAATATCTGTAGTGACATATTATCTTATTGAGATAATATACATATAGCTCAATATTATTAACATCAGTAAATTGATATTTTTATTTAATCTTGTCACTCTTGATAGGTAAACTTACTAGTTATAACGTACATACAGAGTGAGCACAAAAACATTCGAAGGTCCGAAAGGGTAAAATTTAGCTCTAGCTGTCAAAATCATGCCTAGCGATTCTTTAAAGAAAATAAATGAAAATTCTTGAGTTAACTG
>WUQG02000361.1:0-12386 GCA_011317285.2 Androctonus mauritanicus | reverse complement strand
CTCGACTTACGACCAATTCGTGTTACGACCGGTCTTTCGGAACCGATCGTGGTCGTAAGTCGAGAACTAGCTGTAAAGTTTAAAAATTTTAAAAATTATTGAAGATTTATTAATTTCAATAAAATTATTCTATTTCTTGAAATGTTGAGGGTCAGCCTATATATGATTATATATAATCTTGAATTCTTACTGTTTTTTTGGTGCTAGCTATGAGATTGACTAATATATAGAGTGACTTTTAAAAGTAACATGGTAATTCATATACCTTTTTATTCCATTTTGAAGTGGAAAAGGTTAAAAATTAGGGAAATTACAATTGGTTTTCTGTTAATAATATGCAAGTCATAATAAATCATATGCAAATAGTCTTCAACTTATTTTTTCTTTCTAGAATAGATGTGTATATATATATATATAGTTTTGTAAATAACATTATTTAATAGTTCTTGATAATCACAATAAATACTTTGTACACTGCCAGTAAAACTATTAAAAAAACTCAGCACTTTGGCAGGAAATCATTAAAAAACAACAAATTTATTTTACCAGAAGAAGCGCTTTTGATTCGTTTACGTGAATCATCATCAGCTTCAAAGATTTTACAGAACAGAATGTCGAATACATATAACAACAGATAAAATTCAAATTTGTAACTATGGTAACACTAATTAGACGGATAATTAAACTAACCTAAAATTATATAAAACAGCCAAAATATTAAAACACTAAACACAAATGTTACTGCTACTTCGTTACTAATACACATTGAGTCCTAAACTGACATACGACGTCCAGTGGGGATATCAGATCAATTTCTACGTATACAGAACTTCCATGCATTGCTGATGGATGTGGGGTCTATTTTATTAATGGTTCTCGGTGTGGTGTATTTGCTATTGTAGATGGTTATGGCCTCTGCTATCTTCCCTTTCTTTGGGTCTTCCTGCCTCATGAGGAGTTTCGCATTTTCCCATCTTACTGTAACATCGCTAGAGAGGGCTCTTTGGGCTAGTGCTGTTGTATTCGCAGACTTATCTATATCTTTTTTATGTTCTTCTAGCCTCTTATTGAGTGATCTTGTGGTGTAGCCTATATACCATATATCTTGACTCAGGTCATTGTCCATGACAGGAATTTCATAGACCCCCGGTAGAATGTTGCGATCATATTTATCTTTGTCATTTCTTAAACAATTAAAATTAATATCATATTTCTTGTGGTTATCCATTAAATACATTTTATTACTTGTTGACTTCTTGTTTTTCATATGCTATATTATTATTTTTGGCTTATATGACACAAGGTGATTTTTAAAGGTATTTATAAGAGAAAAAGTATATATTATAAGCCAACAAATATGGTACTTTCAACAAATAGCAGTTAGTCAATTCTAATTATAATTTTCATTAGCTAGTTTTATTTAAAAGGTAAAGCTAGTTTTAAACTATAGAAGCTGAATTAGGGAAAGCTAGTTTTATTGCAATTAATTTTATTCAGAATTAATTGAGAAGAATTAGATATTTACATTAATAAATTTGATATGAGATTCTTTACTAAAAGTTGCATTATCAATGAATTTTCAAACTAAATGATTGGAAAGGTAAATTTATTAATTTAATAATGCAAAAATACCAAAATTTTCACAGCAGCATTACAATAAAATAGTGACAAAGAACATATATAATAATTTGATACAGTGCCAAAAAAATATTATTTTACATTAATTACTACAAATAATTAAATATAAATTGTAATAATAATTATTATTATATGTATATAATATTTTTATGTATTTTTATTATTAATTTCTTAAATAATAATTGCAGTAATTACTATTATTACAATAGTTATTTAAAAATTTCCTGAAGCTGTATTATTTTTAATTTTATTTTGTCAGTTTTAATATTTATAACAGAAAATTTTTGAAATTACAATAAAACCTGTAAAACCTTATTCATCCAAATTAAAAGGAATTTGTAACCTTAAGTTCCTTTTGATCTTGATGAAGTTGGTCAAACATTCAGATAATCCAGAAAATTCATGAACTATGTACAAATATAGTAAAATTATTTACAAACATACAGTAATTCTACAGACAACTTTCATAAAAGTGAGAATCTGGGCATTTTGACTATTCATAAAAACATTACATTTTATATTTTCTTAATTTCATGTTCTAATTATTCATACTGATTTTAGTTTAATATTTTTGCATTCATCTTTGCATTGTTGTTTACTTGAACAGCTATCTTGAACAGTAATGACAGTAATGGGCAAATATGACATTTCTAAAAATGCCATAATAATTTAGCTGTAATTGGTTTTTATTTGAACTATTTATTCTAGCTGTAAATTCAAGATGATAATTTTGTTAATAGCCAAAACTAGTTTTACCAATAAAATCCTTTAAGTTATTTGATGTTAAAATTGTTTTGATGTAATTTTTTGTCTAATATTATCTAAATAGCATAATTTTTATTGGGTAAAACTGATTTGGTTTAAATCTGCCTATAACATAATGAATGTAATAAAACTGTATAATTTAGAATTTTTAGATTATTGCTATGTATTTACTGTTATAAAATTTAGAAATCATTACCACATCAGAATTATAAGATAATTTTTACAAATCAAAAATTGCAAATTAAAGGAATAATTTTTTGTACTTTTCTTAATTAGTATTATTGTATTTAAAGATTTTTTCAATTCATTTTAATTAGGTTCAAATAGATATATAATTATTTTTTATAAACATCAATAATATGCATTGAAATCTTTCACTCAGGTATTAGTATTAGGCAGCCTGACTATAAAATTGAAATGAATATAATGTGCACTTTTATTCAGATCTGCACAACCAAAAATAATCTGTTGGATCATTCCAAACAGTAGTGACCAATCTGTTTATTCATTAATTTGTTTGGTTTCCTTGATCACTTAAAGTATCACAGACAAAAATCATTCAGATAATGTGCTTTCAAACTGAGTAGAGGCAAACACTGACTGGCCATGTTTATTATATAGATATTAGTTTTACAGATAATGTGAAAATTAATCATGATTGCTCTGATGATTGCTTAGTTTTGATTAGCTGGCCATAGTTAGCCAATTCTTCTTGCTTCATGTGAAGGACCTTTAAAATGAACAGTGTATTTTGTGTTGAGAAAGGAAATATGATAATCTTTTAATGAAGCTTTATTTTTAAATTATAAATATCGTTTTTATATCTGAACTTAATAACAATATTTGCTTGATACAGCAATTTTTTATTCTAAAGATATATTAATAACAAATTTTATGAAAATCACCATAAATTGCTTAGAATAAACTCAATAATATTTCTGTATTTTTGAGGAAAATTGTATTTTATTATAAACAAAACAATTTTTAAAATATCTGTTCAAATTCAATTCTGTCTCATATGGCAGAACTAATTTTTGCTAAATATTCTCAGCTTCCCTCTGAAATAAAATATTATTTATGAATTTTATTCAATAAATATAAGTGCTTTGTTTTAAGTAAGATGCATATATTTTATTTAATTAAATCTTTAATAATTAAATTTTTTTTATAATTTAGATGCATTAGAAGAAGGTGCATCACAATTTGAGAAACAAGCAGGAAAGCTTAAGAGTAAGTTTTGGTGGAAGAATTGCAAGGTAAGTACATATCCTATAACGTTTTTAAATACTGTATAGTTTTTTAATATATGAATATCATTCAAATTTATAATAGAAAATAAAAAGTATAAACTGTAATTTTGAATTCTAATTTTAATTGTTTTTGTAATTTTTTGATTGTTATAAATCTGTTTCATAATTAAGTGATTATAAAGTAAACTTGATGATTTAATTCATATTTGGTTTCTTGTTATATAAAGAAACTGAATGAAAATAGAATTTCTTTTGCTTTTATTTTTAGTATATAATTTTTATCTCTAGAATATTTATTTCAGTTTTATCTTCAAATTTTTTTTACTGGCACTAATAGTTTGATTATCTACTATACATATAACTGCAGATTTGAATATTGTATTAAATAATTATGATCTCTAATAATTAATTTTCCTATAATCTATTATTGTGAAGAATTAAAAAACAAAAATTTCAGTACAAGAATTCTAATTAAATTAAAGCATTTGCATATAATTTTTAATATGATAGCAATAGTATAAAGTATATATCCGACATCTTTATATATAAAATTTAAACAGGACATATAATTATTAAGATAAATACAAAACTGCAATTTATATCATATTTCAAAATAGATACAGTAGATCGCAATTCAATAAATATGCCATTTTTTTGACTAAAATGACATATTTATTGAGTTGAACAATTTTAATATATTTATATACAGACATACACACAAACATAAAATTGAATATTTATATATTGACTTATCATCAAAGATAGTAAAATTAATCCATTGAAAAGGTTTTTTTTATGAAATTCATCTAATTAAAAAATATTTTAAATTATTTTGCTTAAATATTTATCTATCATATTTCTCTACAGTATATAATAACTAAAATAACTGATATATATATATCAGTTATTTTAGATCCTAATAAATATATATATATATATATCAGTTATATATATATATATTAGGATTAATAAATGCAATAAATCCTCTATGTTTACAAAAGTTACTTCTTGGAAAATATAGTGAATACTATACTTAAGAACTTATGGATAAAATAAGATTTGATTTTTGAGTATTAAGGTTTTCATTTTTCTCTTAATATTTTTAGATTAAAATGATGCAATTTTTCAAATAGGCTATTATTTATATAGATGATGGCTTTGTAATGCAAATGTAACAAAAAGAAAAAAAAAATATTTATTTGCAATTTAATTAAAGTTAAAGTAGTTAAAATATAGTATGCACAGCTGATTCATGCCCAATTTATATGCAATAACATTTTATGAAAAATCCATTATTTTTGCATAAGAATACTAATTCTCATATACACTCCTCTCTGAAGTTATGTCATAGGTTGGACTGAGACTGGCAATGTTATTTGAGATGATATAAATTGAGATAAATTGAAATTTTTCCATAAATGCCATGTTAAAATGATGTAATTGGTTCTAGATCAAAAATTTTGAACAAGAAAAATAAATATTCGTATTTATAAAAGATTTACCAAAAATATGAAACCTGATAAATCAAGTGACAATTTAAGGAGAAAATATATTCTCTCTTGAACTATAGCTAGGGCATCCAGATAATTACTTACATTCACTAATAGAAATTGCAACAAACAAGTCTGTAACCACATTGCTTAAGGAAATCAAGCACTAAACCTTTTGAGAAATATATTTTTTCTAATTCAGAATTTCCTAATAAGAAGCAAGGATTCTCTTTATTCTTTGCCTTTGATTTGAATGATCAATAAGATGTCCTGAAGAATCTCAGTGCTGCTTCAATGAGTCCAAGCTCCTTCAATTTTCAAATCATCATGATCTGATGTGAATTTAGGGTTAAAATGAGATTCTTTAACCATTAGCTCCTCGTCATTGGAGCAGAGCACTTCAAAAATATAGATCAGTATCAGAAGCTAGTTTAAGAAACAATTTCCATATCAAGTTTATTGCCATGACATTGAATTTCTTCATTGCCTAGGCAATAGGATCAACTTTGGAATTGGCATTTGAACCTTGAATATCAGTGAAGAAAAAAGAAGAACTTTATTCCAAGTGCATTTCATTGTTTTTCTTTTATCCATGTTTATCATAGACTTCTGCAGCTTTGTTGAAATCTCCCATATTGTTTTATGTTGTCTTCATATCAGAGGTAACTAAAATGCTGTGCTATACCAGTCTTCATTATGGGCTGCATATATCTGTTGTAAGATTGAGAGTGAGTTGAATAGAGTTCACTGAGCCTGTCCCAGATCGTTCTGAAAAATTCTGAATATATTTGACCTAGAATCCTCCAAGATGAAGTGCAGTTCATTTCTATGCAGTTGAGTCATTCTTCACTATGGTTCAGCTTTCCAATAAAAATCCATGATCAAATTCATATCCTAAATCGATGACTGAATTTGATGAGTGTTTGGACTTTATATGAATGAAATGCAAATTATTCACAACTTAGATACCAGTTTTTAATTATATAAGAATAATATATTAAAATTGAATTTTCTCACTGATTAATAAGTTTGGTCTGGAAAACAAGCTAAATGGAGAACAACATAATGCAACATGATATAAGTCAATGTTCTCTTTTGTAATTAGAAGCTGCGATGATAACAATCAAGATTACACTATAAATGGTATGTTTTGCAATCTTAAAATTAGATGCTAATGATTAGTAATTAGTTTCTCAGAGATATGGAACAGAGAAATAATTAAGACATTCAAGAACACAAGTGATAGTCATAGAAAGAATGCATGAGTAGTACTTATGTTCATATTTCAGTCTATATATTTTCAATAACAAATGTTATTGTCAGTTAAAAGTGATCTATTGGCTAGATCTTGTAGGAATATTTGTCTTCATTTTTGAAGTTTCAGAATTGGCCAGATCTTGTAGGAATATTTGTCTTCATTTTTGAAGTTTTACTTTTCAAGTCTTAATTTATATTCAGAGAATAAGGCAGATGAACCATAATTTCCTTATTAAGTGCAAAATATTTGCTCCCAAATGAGAAAAAAATTAAAACATCAATATAAAAATATTTTTCATAAAATTTAAAATTTCTGAAAATCTTTTTTCCTGACTATAAAATTTCTTTTTCTTAAATGTTTTGATCTTTCCTATGTTTTAATCATCTTTCCTTATATTTTGAAATATATGTTAACATGCACTCATAATATTTTGCAATGTATGAAAACCAATTGACCAAAAAATATCTGTGATCTAACACACTGTATGAGACTAATTATTAATTTATTGCATTTCAAAAAAATAGTAATTACTTCTAAAAATAATCCATCACATTATGATATTGCATTTGTCGATTTTGCATCATTTAAATATTTATAAACAAACTATAATTTGTATACTAAGAACTTTCCTTCATTTTCAGCTAATGAGATGCAACTACATATTAAATAGCCATGCCAGCAACAAAAAGACTACAGTAGATTTTATTTGTTTAAATACCATTCTTTTTGGATTAAGATTGAGACTAATTCAAGTATAAAACATGAATAATAAATTTGTTGCCAAGAAAGAAAGATTAATTTACTACATTCATTAATATTTTAAAAATTAGAATGTTAAACAAAGGGCTTTTTGTTGTCAGTCAAAATACATAGTTAGAGATTTACTATTGAAATCATCAGTATAAGTAATGAAAATTATGTATATTACTATAAAGAGGAGGATCAATCATTTAGTATAGATGATAAGAAAAGACCAAGAATTTCAAATAATGTCAATAATTTTGATAAATCAGTAATTCATTGCCATCTGATAATGAAAGTCATTTTTTAATTAATATATAATAATTATGAAAACAAACATTTTAATTAACAGTCCTTTTCAAGACTCATATTTTGTCATAAAATTTACCACATTATTTTATGTGAAAGTATTTTATCTCCAATATAATACATAAAATCATTGAAAATGATAAAATAAAAATAAATCAATTACCAGATTATAATAAAGCAAAAATAATTTTTTTTTTAAACATTCTTGATTAATAAAAATAACAAAGCAAAATTATTAGCTTAATTGTAGTTTTAAATGCTTTGATATCACATCACAATTTTTCTAGGGGAAAATTCTTAATATGCAGATTATATTAAATTTCTAATTATATTTATCCAGAAAATTTTTGGTTAAATTCTTGAGTAATTAAATAAAAACTTGAAATCAAATAGATAAAATACTAAAACCAATTTTAAATAATAATTAAAATGTTTCTGTGTATAAGCATTTTTTTGATATTTATATATAGTAATAAATTTTAAATAGTTTCATAAAAAGCAGATTAAAATTACTTAACAATAACTATATAATTACAAAATAACTATTAGAAAGCAAAATATTAAACAATACTTTTTAATATTTTTAATAACGATAAATTGAAGAAATGATTGTTATGCATATGCATCATTTCCAGTTATAATATATCACAAATTCTGAAGCCTTTATAACAATTTATTGTGATTAGTATACATTCAATCTTTCTATATAAGGCAAAGATACAAGCTATTTTGTATTGTTAATTGTAAAGACAGAATTTTGAAATCAGTCTGTCATCATGATTTGTATATTATAATTAATTTGCACACACACACACGCGCACACGCACACAATTTAAAAAAATCTATAAAAAAAAATAAAACTTTCTTCTGAAATGGAAACTGTTTCAATACAAAAACATATTAGATAATATAATAAAATAAGAATGTAAAATAAAATTTTATATAATATGTGATTTGAAAACAATCCAAGTTGAAATATTGGATTTCATGATTTTTCCACAACCATACAATTGCTCTTGCTTATTTCCTTTGTCACTTACCTATTTCCAAATGACTTTGGATCATGGTAACTAATAATAGCCATTATCCTAGTAAATAAAGTAGAAAGCATATTTATTTTGACTTTAAGAAAAATAACAGTTTGAAATATGATTCTTTGTTATAATTTTGATTAGGAGGCATTATAAATATCCATAAAAATCAACAAAATATTGCAGAAAAAGCTTTTTCCCCTCTTTTGTTAGAAGAAGATAGAAAATAAGATTTTACATACAAGTCCTCCTCTAGTTATGAACATAATTCATATGTAAGTTTTGTTCATTAATCGGATTGTTTGCAACTTAAATATTGCTGTTATTTTGAATCTAAAAATACTGAAATAACTTTATATAAGTATATTGTAATATATTTCACAATTGGATCAATTAAAAGTTTATTCCACAGATTTTAATGAAAAGTTCCAAATATAAAGAAAGGAATTTTTGGTGTAATCATGGTCATCTTGAAAAACTACTGTAATATGTTAACTAAATGTGTGATTTTACATTATATTGATTTGCTAGACTACTTTGCTATAATATTGTTTAAAATTATTGAAGAGTTTTGAAATATTGAAAATTAAATTTTACATTCATAAGTACAAATGTTTGTAACTAGAGAAGCCTATATTTGTAAGATCTATGTTAAAAAATAGCAAAAAATTATGAATAAATGTGTGATTTGATCACACAGCTGCTCACTTATAAGCTAATAAAGGAGAAGAATGCTACATAGTAATACAGTCACTATCATCTATTGATTTTACATCATTTTATCTAATGGATACTAAGCAATGGAATTAATTCAATGCTCATGAGCTATCCACATTCCACCATCAGAGTTGACCAGAGAGTAAAGGATAAGATCAGTGGAAATTGCTTATCACTTGAAAAATTTGAATTCAATTACAGATTCCATACATATAGATTTTTGAGATCAGGTTTGGCCAATTAAAATCTCAATAATCAGGTGTAAAATGGCTGATGTCAAATACATTCTTTTTTTGAATTTTGATAGCATAATTAAGTTTAGCCTAAAAATGTTGAAAGTGGCTCCATTATAACCATAAATATATAAATTCAGACTTGCTAGTACTGAAAAATGATCAAAAATATTTTATTGTGAGTAAGCGAATTTATATACATTGAGATTGTAATATAGAGATTTTATTATATTTTATTTTTGTTAAATAAAATTAGAAAGTGATACAAAGCAAATGACTAAAATTTTATTAGTATATAACTAAACAGATACATTCAACTCACATGTGGACATACAGAGAAATAGGAGATAAGACTTGTGACATGTTTGAGTGTTGCCAGAGTACAAAAATAAAGAATGGTATGAAAATTGGCCAAAATATATATATATATATACAAAAATGACATTAAGTAGTCGGGAAGCATCCCTCCAACAATTTTGAATTCAGATCCCTAGACAGTAACAAATACTCAGTCATGCAATCAAATATGTTGGTCAGTCCATTTAGAAATGTTTCATACAGAGACTGATACTTTTGAATGTGCAGTTTTGTTGATGTTTGATGCTATCTCTTACCATAAAGTGGATATCCAGAAGGCAAAGCTCCAAGTAGGTTTGGCAGCCAAAGGCTGCAGAAAGCAGAATTTTTGGTATTTTAATAACATACATGTTTTAAGATCCTAATTTGAATATTATGCAAGAATGCATTGTATTTGTTGTTTTGGATATTGCAGTTAAACAAACAAGTAAAATTATAATCTTGTATACATCATTCTGCTGAGTTTAATTATATAAAATCTGATCTAATAAGTATATATATATAAAATATAGAAATTTTATTTTTATATGTTTTTTAATGATTTATTTTGCCATCAATTTTTTTTAGATGATCGCTATAATGATTGGCATAGGTGTTGTGATCATTGTGATTATTGTAGGTAAGTAATTTATTTGCAGTTTAAATTAATATAATTTTTTGAATTTAAATTGTTCCCTACTTTTGAAATATCTTGTTAAAGAAAGATATATTTTTTTCATTATGAAAATATATTTTTTCTATCTGAAAAAGTCAGATTAAAAATTGTCAATTAAATAATTTTTAACAGGTAAAAATTTTAAACATGTTATTACTCAATATTGTATTAATAAATGAATATAAAACCTATATTTTAACTTCAGCATTATTATTTTAAATTGTTAATTTGATATTTAAACTAATCTTACGTGTGACATAAATTTTATTATTGATTTGTCTTCAACAAATGAATTATAGAAACTAAATGTGAAAAGTCTTTTTGTAATCAATAAATTTTCTAACTTTTTTATTATATTATTAGTAATGTTTTTTAATATGGCAAGTTTATAATAATAGAAATTTCAAAAAAATTTACTATTTTTTGATTGTAAAATTAATAAAAACGTCTTTTGTAAAAACAAAAATAGATATTCTGAAAATTTATCTAAAATACTTAAACTAAAAATAATAAATTTTTTGATAAGAATGAGAAAAGTTTTTTGTAAATCTTTCTTTGCAATCAAATAATTATTTCATTATATTAACATTATTGGTGTAATTTTAAATCAGAAGAACAAATATTTAAAAAGTTTAGAAAAATTGTTGGTTTATATATTTTTTCTTTATTTATAATAAAGAAAATTGCAATTATATATCAAGAAAAATCCATCCTGAAACAGACATTGAAAACTTAATATCAAACAGAACATTATAATAAAACAAAATATATTATTATTATATTTTTCTGTTCTTAGTACAATAAACATTAATTTCAATTTTTATATCATATATTTGATGAACTATTTTGAGTAGAAGCAATTATAATTCAAATTGTAAAGAATCCAATTATTATGAAGAAAATCTGAATTTGAAATGATGATGAACAATTTAATCTACTAGAACTAGATAGAAGGATTACTGGGGTCCATAACTATCAATGGATTAATTTTTTAAAACAGGTTGTTCATCTCTAATTTCTTACAAATTTAATCATCCAAGCATCTTTATTCTTACTGTGAAACCAGTCAATGGATAAGTAGCCAATTCTAAAAACTTTTGTTTTAAGTGTATTTTTTTAAATTTCAGATATGTATTTCTCAACTATCTGTTCAAGTAATGAAAATATAAATTTCAGCAATTTATATTTTTCTTCTTCAACAATAGTTAATGAAAGTATTATAAAAAAATTTTAAGAAAAACTGCAATTTAACAATATTATAATACAATTCTTAAATTTTAAAATAACTCATATATACAGGATGCCCATGTTTCTGTGGACCAGGCATTTTTCTCAAACTATTGGGCATGTGTGAAAACTGTAAAACGTGTCCTGTTACATTTTCTTTCCACATTACAATACGTCATTAATATTTTTTCTGCGCATCCTCTTGCGCAGTGTGTGCTTCAACTTGATTTTTTCAAATGCAAGTGTATTATTTTTCTAGTGGAATCTGATTCTGCCAATTTTTTGTGAAATTTTCATGGCAATTATTTTCCTACGACCAACGTTTTCGGAGATATTTAGGAATAAAGGATCCATTCAGAAAGGCATAATTTTTTGCCCACGTTTCTATGGACCAGGCAGTTTTCTGGAAAACTATCGGGCATACGTGAAAACTGTAAAATACATGTCCAGTTACATTTCCTTCCTATTTACAATCTGTCATTAAGGACGGTTGGATGGCCAAGTGATAACGTTTTCGCCGTGCCACCCAGGAGGTCCTGGGTTTAGTAACTCCTGAAAAGCTTTTTCGGGGTGCTGGGCCCAGCCCTCCCTGTCCTTTGCCATCTGGTCCCCCTCCTCAGGTATGGGTGCAGCCTGCGGTTGGAACTGGCCCTGTCTCTTAGTAATCTCCTTGATTGGAAAGGGATGTAAAATATGCATAAAAAAAATCCGTCAT
>WUQG02000350.1:0-12386 GCA_011317285.2 Androctonus mauritanicus | reverse complement strand
TGACACCAAGGCTAACACTGAAGAAATAGATAAATTTTTCTTCTTCTGCTGTTCTATAAAAGGGACAAGAGATGGCGCTGTAATAGAATTCGTATCGTGGGGGGTACGAGCAAAGCAATTAGCGAAGAGGAGGATGCGGTGCCGATTGATGTTTCGGGTTGACGGATGGGCAAAAGTAAGATATTGTTACTATTACACTTTTAAATGAATTAAATGCTATTTAATTTTGCTATAACGAATGTTTGCAAAAAAAAAAATACTCACTAAAAAGCAGCGTAAATTTCTTCAAAAAATCGTTATCGTCCCTACTGCATTTCTATATATGACTATTGATGTTTTTTAATTGCGCTAAGTGTATGTAATAGCTTATTCGATACAAAAATTTCTAAATTCCATCAGTACCGATCCATATAAATAGGAAGTTATTGTGAAATATAAGAAGCAATTTGAGTGCTTCTGATAGAATATTTCCTGTCATTGAATTTCCTATTTTTTTTTTCTTAGATCTTTTCAAAGTTAAAACAATTCATCTCATCTATATTTAATTAACTTACTATAAAATTTTAATGAAGAGTAATTTGATTGTATAAAACTTTTAAGATACATCATTAATTAATAAGATATAATTTAAATAAATAAAAAAAATCTTCATTTATTTTTTTTTGGTATTAATCTAATGCATTTATAGTTAATTTTTTTTTGCAGATTCGTTTTATATTTTTCATTATATTTCCTAAATTATAAAAGTTATGATGATAATAGATGTACTGATTGTATAAAAAAAAATAGTTGATTTATTATTTATTTCATCAGTTTTAAAATTAGTGCAATTTTTAATTTATGTAATTGGCTACCATTAAATTTAAATCTGAAATTACTCTCATTATTGGTTTCATTAATGATTTATAAGCCGTAACTGTTTAAATTTAGATGTTGATGTTTAATAAATGTTGAATAAATTTATATTGATAATAAATTTTATATATAAAGTTAATAAAATCATTAAAGTAATTTAAAAAAAAAAAAAAACTACAAATATTATTTACTATATTATATTATAATA
The DNA here is from genome assembly GCA_011317285.2 of Androctonus mauritanicus. NCBI lineage: Eukaryota > Metazoa > Arthropoda > Arachnida > Scorpiones > Buthidae > Androctonus > Androctonus mauritanicus. Next base: position 11,323 of record WUQG02000350.1, on the reverse strand, counting down.
TAAGATTGTTTATTATTATTTAATGACAATCAGTATGCAGCAATATTTATCCAATGAATAAAGATTTTCATTTTATAAAAATATATATATAAAAAAAAAAATATGGCAAAATGTAGTATCAAAATAGTTAATTAATTAGATTTATTGAATTATTAATAGTATATAAATAATGTTAATTGGCTCACATTATTTATCAAACAGTTTAAAAATAATAAATTTTAATTATGAATTATATTTATTAATGCATAATATTATCTAAATAACATAGATCACTTAAACAATAGCTTAATATAATATTATAAATATATTAATCCAAAAAAAATTATTTTTTTGGGGTGTGTTAGAATCTAGTTTCTATCTATTATTAACTGCTAAAAAGCATGTTTAAAACCATTATCATTACATAGACATGCAAATAAATTAATAAAACAATTTTTAAGATCTTTCATATCTTTATTATTATTAGTAATTTGATTAATTTTTTATGCATATTGTTGCTTAAGAGATTTTTGCCAAATATTTCAACTTGCTTTCTATATCTATAAATATATTAAAAATCTTATTTCTAAAAAAATCTTGTATAATAATAATAATCTTATTTGTTTAAAGAGTGATTAAAGTTCAATATTTGAATACTATGAATTTAAATTTAAAAAAATAAAATACGATAATTTAATACAGTAAGCATTTAAAATTTTAATTTAGACCTGTTAAATATTTTATGAAATGATATCTCACATATTTGTTTTTTATCCATCAGAACAACAAAAAACATATATGTATATATATAATAAATTGGTTAATTATATTTCATCTATAATTATAAAATAATTTTTTATAAAAAATATATTTATTTATAAATAAATAATAATAAATTATAAATAAAAAATTACCTACATTATACTGTTCAAAACTAATTATTTATTATAAACTAAAATTTGTAAAAATTAGTTTATAAAAGAATAATCCCAAAATCAATTTAAATTTATAAGCATTGTAAACTTTAAATAAATTTTTTTAAAAAGAAAGTTGTGTGATGATTTTTGATATTTTTTTTAAAAAAAGTTTCACTAAATGGTATCCACTTTAAATTTGGCAACATTCTTCATCCATGCATTTTTCTGGATGATTAACTATAAAAAAAGATAGAGCTTTATACATTATTTTAAAAAAGTATATACATAAAAATTATTCTAGAAAAAACTCTGAATATAGATTGTGTAGTCTAAATGATTTTTTATTTTTATAATATTTAAAATTTGTATATATTATGCTAAATTAAAGATATTTTAAATCATTTTGATAAATTATTTTTCTTCTAAGATTAACAGAAAACTGTTTATGAAATGTAAAATATAAAAAATTAGTTTTATTAAATTTATACTATATAAATTATTCAAAATTTTAGACAGTGATTTTTAATAAGAATTTATTTTTTCATTTAAATTTATTTATATTGAATATTTAAAAATCTTTAATTATAGTTATTAATACTTTTTATAAAATTATAAAGATTAAAGAAATATTTAATGTCATTTTCCTGTAGTCATTCTAAAAACAAAGATTAACAAGTATTATAATCATTCTTGCATATAAAGATTTGTATGCAATATAGTCTTATCAATAATTTTTGTAAACTCCAAAATATAATAACTTATAAAAATCTAGCAATGCATTGTATGTAAAGTTGTATTTAAATTAAAAACTATTTGTATTCATTAAATTTATAAATTTTAAAGTTGAAATATGTTGTTTTAATTGTTTTTTAGTGATTTTTCAACATATCAATTTATCTAAAATTATTGCAAATAGGAATTCATTTAGTTTAAATTAGTTACATTTAAAATATAAGATAATTTGCTAGTGAGAATAAAATTCTGTATAGCCAGAATCCTTTCAATAATAATTTATTAAAGATTATTAAAAAGAATTCATCTTAAATTTGTAAATAAAAAACACTACTACTATAAACCATTAAAGAGAATTAAATTTAGCTTTAATAACAGTATTTTTTAATAGTCCTTATAAGCAAGTTTATTTTTATTTACTAAAGTTTTAATATGTAATCAATCTATAATACTTATGTAAAACTTTCATATATTTTTAAAGATAGATTTAAATTTAATTTTAAAAATAATATTTTGCAAAAGTATAAATCTTTGAAAATGTTATTTCAAAATAAATCTGATATTCAGATCAAGAATTGAAATGCCAGGCTTAAAACATATCAAAATGTACAGAAACAAATGAATTATAGCAGTTCTTGAGGTATGAAATAAAATTTATTAAATAAAGAAACAGAAAAACTATTATCAAAAATAATTATCAATAACTTTAATATTAAACTGTGAAAACATCATCTGATATCAGTTGGAAAAACCATTGTTCCTAATGAGTAATAGTAAATATTGCAGAAACACAATCTTGAAAATATCTGAAATATTTATTGTCAAAAATTTTAATTTTTCTTAACATTTATTTATTTGAATAAATAAAGAATTGAAAGATTTAGGCAAATTGTAAGAAAATGCTTTATTATATATTTGACAATGGAATAACATTTATTTTCAAGAGATGATTTTTTTTTACAATATTTTCATCTGGAATAATAGTATATAATGCAAGAGAAAATATTATCTGAAAAATTTTTAATGTTAAAAAATTATCTAAAAATTTTTTGTTTCTCGTAACTCTTCAGTTTTCTATAGATGTATATCAAATTTCTCTAAAATCAATATTTTCCAAGAAAAATCCACTTCTCATTGGATGGGTTTTTCTTATTTTTATATAAAATGTTTGCTATATAAAATAGCATTATTGATTGATTAAATAACTAATCATAAGTTTTTAAATTCAGTTTTTGATTAAATATCTTTTATACACTTAGAATCATTTCCTCTATTAATTGAAAATTCATAGAAAAAATTTAAATAAGCAATACTATTAACAAATAAATACAATTTTTATTTGTTGTTAATGCTTTTTTTTAAGAGTTTTTGATTTCTTTTATATTTATGATTAAGCATATTTATTTTTCTTTTTAAATTATAATTCCTGGATTATAAAACTGATTTTTTAATGATGCATAAAGTAATAAATCTTAAAATTTTAAGTTCAATTCATTTTTAAAATAATAATTAACTCTCTGTTTAAATTTTAATAAATATGAAAAAATATATCTTACAAATGATTTATAAAGATATTTCATGAGTTTCAATATTTATGAATTCTATGCAAAAAATAATAATGATATAATAATGAAACAAAATTCTATGTAAACATTATCAAAATACAATTTCAAAATGATATTGATATTGATGCTGATATTATGATCAGAAAAAATCATATGAAAAAATTACTGAAATATTTCATAATACTAGTAGTATGTTCAATGAATTATGCAACAACAAATAAATATATAATAATAATTAAATAATTTTCAAAATTATTTTTCTTTTGATTTTTTGACTGGATGCTCATAATAAAGCAGCTGCTTATCATTGTGGAGAATTTAGTTTCAATCCCAGATCCCACATCTCCAGTTTTTCAAGAGGAGTTCAAGTCTAGTACATTGAAGCCTATCCTTCAATCTTCTAGTTGATCCTGCCATGAGTGTTGGCTAGCCCATAGTGGGCTCAAATGACTATTGCTAAAAATATCTTATGTGATTTAGCAGCTTAATTCAAATTAATCTAATTACTTTTTCTTTTCCTAAATCTTTGAGTGTATCCAGTTTATTCATTTCACATATGCTTTTTGTTATTGCAAGAAACTATATTTCTACAGATTACTTTAAGTACAGAACTATTCCATTAAAAAATAATAAAATCACAATTTCTATAAGTATAAAATTGTGATTTGTTCAAAATGAAATCTGTATGAATAAATTTTGTATATGCTGAATAAAAGTTATCATTTCTAATACAAATAGCTTATTTATTTATTAACAATATTTTTTATATTTAAATTACAAGTAAATTCATTTTTCAAACATTTTAGATATTTATAAAATTTGGTCTTTTGGCAAATAATAAGGGATTTTTATATCCTGTTTAATAATCTTTTTCTAAACTTTTGATTCATTTCTAAATTTTTATATTTCTGTTAGCATTTTAATTCTTCCAAGATAATGCATATGTGACTAACATAATGATAGAAAATTCAAAATTTTTCTTTAAATTGAATTTTAAACAAATGAGCAATAGTGACTATGTTAACACAAATAATATAATTTAAGTTTATCAACATACAGTTCTTTAGAGATAAATTAGTGCAACTTCATTGAGTATAATTTTTTATTTTTTCATTTTCTGTACATTTGTTACGTTTCTGTGTTTTTATGATTATAATTATTTTTAATAATTTAAATAGACATGTTCTATGTAATGAATATTGATGCTTTATCTTAATTTCTGTCATTTAGATTGATTAAAAATTTTTAAAATCAGATTGATTAAATCTAATTTTATGTAGTAAATAAATCAAGCACTTGTGCAAAGAGAGTCTTTTAATACGGTATAACGTTTTCGGACTTTTTTCTAGCCCCTTCTCAGTACCGTAGATATGTTTTCTAATTTTGTTATTCATAACAACATAGTTTCTGTTGCTCATGTGTAAAATTCATTTTAAAGAAATATTCTGAATTTTCTGTTTTCATGTCAATTAGATATAATTAAAAGAATCAAATATTGGAGGAAATTTGAAAATTAAAAAATTAATCAAATATATATGACAATCTAAAAGAAATAAGCAAGACTGTAGATACTGAACTTAATAATCAAACAAAAGATGCATTTACAATGAAATGAAGAGCAAAATATTGTGTGCTTGTAAGGTTTTACATAATTTTCTAATTATGTAAAACTTTACAAGCACATTACTTAAAACACAAGTCCATATTTGTTGGCTTATAAGACATTTCAATGTAGAAGACACATCCTAATTTTGAAAGGTAAATTTAAGAAAAAAATTTATTATTAACACAATGGAAAGTAAAACCTAAAAGCCAATAAAGAAAAATATATAATTTTTATTAATATTATTCTACCTCCGATTCATTACTGACATGATCATTATTATTCAAACATAAGAAGTCAAAAAACAGCACTATTAGCAAGTTTTTACAGGACTTTTAATCTTGTAAAACGTTTTCGGACACTTAAAACGGTCCCTCTTCAGTACATACAGAGCACAGAAAAACATACGTTACAATTTTCGAATTTATTATTCCTAACATTCTTTACGAATTTTTTAAACTTTTATAACAAATATTCTAATTTTTTTAAACATATCTTATAAACATAACAATCGCCAACGACTATGCTACTTATAAACTATTCAGATACATTCCTGTAAAAACTTGCTAATAGTGCTGTTTTTTGACTTCTTGTGTTTGAATATTTAAGATTGCAAATATTGTCTATAAATGCAAATAATTATTAATAAATAAATGAGAATTATTGAATATAAATTTGATTTATATTAAAAAACTTTTTGTTGCAAATTCTTATCAAAAAGATTGTTTATTTTTGGATAAATTTTTGAAAAACTGAAGATTTTGGATATTGATAAATCCTGACCTATTGCAAAAATGAAAGGTTGACACTACTGAATACATTAGAATGATGCCAAATTTATAACAAAAATGGAAAATTACAAATTGATTCAAATTTATTTTGTAATAGTAAAAATTTATTTCTCTAATGATTCAAATTGTACTATAACAATATCAATATTATATTTCTCTATAAGTATTAATGTTATATTATTTGATATATTTTCAGAGATTAGTAAGTCATTCACCTCAAAATTTGTTCCATAAACCTATTGTCCGTCCTCTGCTGAGTCTTCTGGCATCTTGCACAGATTGTTCTCCAGTTGAAGTAGAAAAACGATTGGTTTTATTGTTAAATACATTATGTGTTTGTCTCACAAAATATCCAGATTTGTTAAAAGTATTTTTTGATGCTAGTCCAGAACAAGGATCAGCAAGGTAAGGAAATTTTTTATTTTTCCATATTTTTACTTGTTTTAGATTCTGAATTTCTTATATTTATAAATTAATAATAAATTACTTAATATTAACTTTTAACAAAACATTTTGATTTCAAGTTCTGCATTTCAGAAATAGGTGGATGCATGAGTCTTTTCATTTGTGTTAAATTTCTTTAAATTAGTGAATAAAAAAATTCATTAAAAAGTTTTCTTTTTTTGTAAAAATATCACTTATTGTCTTAACACGTTAAGTTCTATTGATGTGTAGACACATAATGGAAGTAGAATAAAAAATGATAAAACGAGGTTTAAAATAATTCAATCCTAATTTAATTGGTGCAGCTATTGTGAATTGGTTTTTTTTGCAGTTATTGGCTAAAAATACATCTCTCCAATGATGATTCCTAAATTTTTCAAATGGACAAAATTTTTTTTAAATAAGTTTTTGCAGAAAATGATTTGAATTGCTTCTATCAGTAGAATTTGGATTATTTTTTTTATCTAGTCTTATTGATTCTGTACAGATATTATATATGAGTTGCTAAAACTAATAAATGAAGTTGGAGAAACTTTACAATAGACTAAATAAATTCTATAACAAAAAAGTTTTATATATCAGAAATATGATTTAGATATACTTTTTGTTGTTATGATTGTATCATAATTTGAAATTGTTAAAAAAGGAATCTACATAAAAGAGAAGAAAGAATTTTATTATAGTGTCCAAGAATATAGATTCAGAAGAATATAGATCCATAATCTTTAATTATTTAGTTTGTTTCAGCCATGTTAAATATTATGTTAGATATATTCTATTTTTTTAATTTTAAATTAAATAAATATTTTATGTCTTCATTAAATATGCATAATTCATTATTTTCAGATTTTTGATTTTTTCACTTTTAATTCCCTTTGTTCATCGAGAAGGTGCCATTGGTCAACAAGCTCGTGATGCATTACTTTTATGTATGGCATTATCACGAAGAAATGAAAGTATTGGAATGTATATTGCTGAACATTCCAATTTTTGTCCTGTAAGTATACATTTTTAGGAATGCTTTTAACCACAATAATAGTACTAAGGCAGAAACACTAATCATAAATGTGAATAAAAGATCTAAATTGTAAATATAATAGAAGCACTTTTGATTTATTAAAAAATCGTCCTCAGCTATAATCAAACATTACGAACGTACACCATGTATGTTTGTAATGTTTCATTGTGGTTAAATGTGATTAATTAAGTTTATGTGGCAGTGTAAGAGAGAAAAAGTGGAATGCTTTTATTTGTCTTTTGTAAATTACATATTTTAAAATATTTTAACTATTTTTGGAAATCTTGAGTCCACAAAACATATAAACTGAAAACTGTTCCTTCTAGAATCTGTTTTTCTTTCTGTATTTTTAATGTGTAGCTGAAGATGATTAATTTGTGTAACCAAAAACATTCCTAGAATTAACTGGAATTAAATGATTATTTTAGTTACTGCTCTATTGTGCTTACTTTTTAAAGATTTTATTAGAAAAACTAACAGTTCATGAAAATCACATACTAAAAATTAATATATATCAATACAGTTTATGATTTATTTACAATGGAATTATGTTAGAATAATCTTGTCATAGATCAAAAAAATTGTAAGTCAAAAATGATTAACAATTGTAATAATTTTCCTCAAAATATAAGAGTTCACATATCTTTCTGATCTGAAACCAAATTATTGAATAAGCACACAAGGTGTTTATATTCAAAACACAGTGCATATAGTTAATATATAATAAAAGAAATGAAACTCAGTTATAATGACCATCATAGGAAGACTGTTCATTGTAGCTATTATTCATTATATCTGAGAACAAATTATCTGGAATTGAACCTGGATTCTCCAAGCTTATAAAATCATCTAGAATTGAACCCACTCTTTAAGATGATAAGCGACTGCTTTACCACATGGCCATCTGGCCAACAGTAAATATTTAATAAAACAGTAAAAAGTATTTCTAGCCAATATGCTGTGAAAATAGGAAAGTTCAGAATATTGTAAGGGCAGTTGATCAGATTATCGTAAGTTAAATTATCATAACTAGAGGATCACTTGTATATGATAAAATCATTATTTGCAAGTCATTTCTCATTCACTAGTAAAAGGATTAGAATATTACTGCATTGTATTTTATTTTATCACCAATTATTGTTCTCATGTTATGTGATCTTAGTACTATAATAATAATAATACATAAATAAATATTTAATTTATAAAATAATAAATTTTATAAATCAATAATAAAGATATATATATATTATTATATATTTATAATAATAATATAATTTTTTATTTCTAGGTTTTGGCTACTGGTTTAAGTGGTTTATATTCAGTTCTACCAAGGAAACTTCCTGTAGTATCCGAAGACTGGTATAAATTCACGCCAGAAGATATACAAGAAATGACAGAACTTGCAATGTTTCTCAATTCTTTAGAATTTTGCAATGCTGTGATTCAGGTAATGAATTTTTTTGATAAACTGAATTAAAATTAAAACTTTTAAATTTTAACTTTAATTCAGTTTAGATGGCTATCTCTTATATGTTTTATTTTTTAATGATATAATATATTTTAATAGATTTATTGAATGGAATAAATCTATTTGTTTTTTCTGACTCATTCATAAAATTACTTATTAAAACTATACAAGAGTAATTATAAATTATAATAAAAGAGGCTTATTTACATTATGCATATTCACTTTTATTCATTATGATATTTTTTAATGTATTGAAGTCCACAATTTTTTTCAAAATAAACCTAATTAATATGCAAGAGATTAATATTGTGAAATCTTACTTAATTTTCATCAAAATTTTTTGAAATTTTTACACTTCATTACTTTTTTATTCTCATTCTAATGATAAAATTTATTCAAATTTTATTTCTTTTGCAACTCTCTGTTGATTTATATGAGATCAGAGAAAACATGATTTTTTTTGTATGAAATCTTAGCCATCCAACAAAATATTTGTTATTTTTTGTTAGCGGCAAGCCTTATGAATAAAATAAGTTATAAATGAAGAAAATCTGATAATATTTTTAAAAATTATCGATAAAAACAAAGTATTATGCAAATTTTTGTTAAAGATTGTATAAGATATATATTGATTTCAAATTTATTGCTAAACATTGCTCTTTAATGTTAAAACATATAAAATTGTTTGTCATATATCAATGACAAGTTATATTTTCATCAAATTATTATATTTTGAAACACTTTTTCAACTAGATTAAAGATATTTATAAGTATAAAACAGTGATTAGATGTTAATGAATATAGTCAGTTAGTGTGTAATTAAGTGAAAGTGTGAGTCTCACATAACAGATTAAATCCCAGGTTCCATTCCTCTGAATTTTCTAGATGGAATCCAATTGTAGTATTTCAATCCATATTCACATTCAAGCTGACACATTCACCCTTTTAAGAAATCTGTTAAGGACTTTAGGATAATCTACTGCTTAATAATGATGATAATTGAAAAAGACATAAGACAGAAATTAATATCTTTAATATAATTCCAAAAATAAAGAAATATTTTTATTTAGAAAAATATGATGATTTTCTATTGTGTCAAAAAATGCTAAACCTAATCAATTTAATATCTTAAATAAGTAAATTATTTTATATTTTTATTTTGAATAGAAGCAAATAACAATCTCATTCAGTAAGCTATACTTTTTATTCAGAAACATTTTCAATTATCCATTTAACCTGTTTTTGTTAAAATAAAAAAGTATGAAAATTCAAAAAGTACAACTTATTTAATGTGCTTATTATTTATTTTTTACTTAGATTTTTAGTTTTTTACTATATTTCTGATAAAATAATTATTGTAATAAAAGCTATGATTAATGTGTTTTATGCAGATAATATTGAGATAATGAAATTTTTCAAGTTTTTTATTTTTCAGTTATAACTCTCAAGAAATTTGATTTATTGTAGTGAATAATTAAAAAAATTTAAAGCTTTAAGAATCATGAAAAATATATATGAAAATTTTATCATTTTTAAATAAAAAATAAAATAATATTCGATTAAAAGTTGAAATCAATACAGAAATTTTTATGTTGGAGTAATGGAATTGGATTTTTGTTTTATGAATTCATCTAATAAACAGTTTATAAGGAACACATTACTTTCATAAAAACGATATTTGTATTTTAATTATATTAATTTTCTTTATTTTAATAATATAATTTATATTTTAGGTGTCCCATCCAATGGTTCAAGAACAACTCCTGGAATACTTATATCAAGGTTTTCTTCTCCCAGTTCTTGGTCCAGCACTTCACCAGGTTAGTTAAATTTTATGTTTATAAATATATTATAATTTAACTGTTTTGAGATTATTCCAAAAAAAAAAACTCACCTAAGATTTATATTTTAGCAGCATTACATAAATTATTATGTAATTATGGTAAAATTGAAAATAATAATGTATGCTGTATAAGTCTCCTATAAGACAAAAAATATATTATTATAATAATAACTAATATTACATAAATAACAGTATTTTTCATCTTTTTTGGCCCTTCTCCATTACATACTTGCATATAATGCTTATTTTATATTTCCTATGATAATTTGATGCATATATAAAATTTCTTGTACATATACAGTATGTGTAAAACTGTTTTGTAACTTTATGAACCACTAAAACTTTATAAATAGATTGACATATTTCATAAATTCTCAACCAAATATTGATAGCATTTTCATATTTTGGATAATACATTTAATTCTAGATGAATTGCACAAATTAATATATCTCATTTTAAATTGTTAGTTAACTGTTATATTTTCACATTGCTATTATTGTATCCATATAAAATAAATTTTTGCAATATTTGAAAATAAAAAAACAACTCCTTTCAAAAAATTTAATTTTATATATTTTATATATACCAAAATTTAATAAATTTTGTCTTTACAGAAATTAGCTTAATAGTATTCTATTCCTACTTGCTATTGTGGGGATCGAAAATTTAGATTTAATTAAGAAATAAGTAATTAAAATCATAATTAGGTCACTCGGAGGGAGAAACGAAATATAAACAAAAGAATGGAGTTCTGTCAAATAATTCCGAAGAATTATGACAATTATATGGATGGTATTTCGATCGGCTTGCGAACTTCATCCACAATAATAATAAATTGCTAAGAGTGTTTACATCAGGTGTCCGCCAGATAGTCGCAAATCGGACACCTGCCTCGGCGAAGGTTCGAGAAATAAACATCTTTGTTCTTAACCCGGGAATAAGAGTCAAAAGGGCACGGATAT
>WUQG02000349.1:0-33623 GCA_011317285.2 Androctonus mauritanicus | reverse complement strand
GAGAATTATAATATATCCATCTTGTTTTGTTAAAAGATGTAATATTAGCACTGAAGATGGTTTTTAATAAAACTGAAAGTACTCTGCTATAAATGATTATTTTTTCACTTTGACTGAGAGCTTGTGACTGTATATTATTATTTATCAATTGAAAGTGAAATAGTTATATTTACATTTACTCTCCTACAACAGAAAACATTTTTATTAATTTTTGTAAATTCATACTAGGAACACACAGTACATACATAAAATGCCATCATTGTGAAATACTTTGCTAAGATTAATCATAAATGCAATTTTGTTAGTTTGCCGTGAGAGGACTATATGCAGTCTGTTTTTAATTTTGATTTGAAATTCAGTTAATTGAATTGATTTTGTAATTGAGTTAATTGTCGCCATTGAGTATTTTGTGTTCCAAATGTTTGGTTCTCAGATAAAAAGTAATTTTTTTATTCTTCAATGGAGGAATGTGAAATATAAAAATACTGCAATAAACTCAGAACATACTTACTGCTACTCCCTATCATCAAGTTATTCAATAATGACACTAAAACACTTCTTGCTGTATGGGGAAACTCTTTTTTATTATAAATATCAAAGAGAACAAACGTTTTTGGCTGTTTGCCATCTTCAGGTTCTAAAAGAATGTTACAAAATTTTAAATATAACAAAATGGAACATCGGAATGTTTTTGTAATTATAATATTAACCGAAAACGTTCCGATGTTCCATTTTGTTACATTTAAAATTTTGTAACATTCCTTTAGAACCTGAAGATGGCAAACATGTGTTTGATGGCGAAAACGTTCGTTCTCTTTGATATTTATAATAAAAAAGAGTTTCCCCATACTGCAAGAAGTGCTTTAGTGTCATTATTGAATAACTTGATATAAAAATACATTTTTATTCATAAATTTTTTTGGATATGTATTAAGGAATGATTGATTGTTTTATAGCAGGTTAGATTACAGATTTTGTAAAGAGAACAGAAGCTACCCAAACTTTAAATGCAGAAAAAAATTCAAAAGTGAAGTTGTTGTTATTGTTAAAAGAAAAAAAATTCTCATTTTAAAGAAACAGTGGTAAGGAAGATATAATTATTAAATGAATGTTATATAGGCTGTATACTTTTTCTTTCCTTTTGTTTTGCATATATTGTTTTTTCAGGATCTTAGGTATATATTTTTTCTTTCTATATATTTTGTGTTTATTAATATTCTTAATAAAAATTAAATTTCTTTATGTGGAATTAAAGAAAGTTTTGTTTTTAATTGGTTTTGGAATGTAATTTTCTTTTTTGTATTGATTCCATGTCTTATATAACAGTTTCACATAACACAATGTTTTTAGGAACCTATCTACAGTATTTTAGGAGGAATACCTATACTACTAGTTTATCTTTTTTAAGCAAAATAATTATGATTTAAAAGGATGAAATAATAATTCCATATATAAAATAATCAAAAACTGATCAATAAATTTAAATGTATTATATATAAAATGCATAAACTAGCAAATATTTAGAAATGTTGAAAAACAAATTGACACAGAATTGAAGTTGAGTATTAAACAGGAATAGTTTTCTAATTCTGAAAAATTAAATTATAATGGAAGTTTTGCAATGAACAATAATTCTATTTGAATTGTGGTAGTTTAAGCATAAATTATTGTTTTATTGACTTTGATATAATTGATTAATTTTCATTTTTGAAAATGGAATCCATGTTTCTATCATTATGTCTATAGGAAATAAATTCCCACTTTAAAACAAAAAAAATCGTACAAACATATACTAGGAATGAATTAACTCAAATACTTGTACAATATTTTAATTCAATTTACAATCTATTTGTAAATTGTTAGAATCATATAGCTAGTTCTAAACAATTATGTGATGGTTAGAATTTAAAAAAATTAGATTTATTATTAAGATTTAAAATACATCTTTAAATATGGTTTCAAATATGGTATTTGAAACCATATTTAAAGATTTATTGCTGTTAATACACAAAAAAATTAATTTTGATTTAACTGTCAATCAAAAAAAGAACTGTTTTAATTTACTTATGATTTATTTAAATACTAAATAATCAAGCAAGGAATTTTACTCATCTAATTCATCAAAACTTTTGTTTCTATATATTTCTAGTTATAAATTAAACAGTTTAACTATAGACGAACTTTACTTTTAACTTTTCCTAATTTTATTTACAGAATCTGTTGTTCTTCAAGAAATTTGGAAGACAGCTAATAATTATTTGCATTCTGGAATATTATTATATGGTAAAATATTTTTCACCATTTTGTTTTTAATTTTTTTATAATTTATTAAATTCAATAAAATTATTTCAGAGGAAAGTTTTGCTGCTGATCCATTGAGAAATGCCATAAAATTATTTGAACAGTGGAAAGTAATTGAAACCAGAATTAAAGACAGTTCAAATTATATTAAGGTGTTCAATATTGAAGGAGTACAAAGTGCAATAGAAAGGATTGATATCTTTAGAAAATAATTGCATATGTACCAAATATGGTATCAAAAATTGTGATCAGATACTACCATGTGTGTGCCTGTGTTCAAGAATGATTTTTTTTTTTTTTTTAGAGTTAATTATTTTATTATGAATTAATGGAAGTCATCATTTTGTTTCTTCATGAAGTTTTTAGTTTTCTAAAGTATGCTTGGATATGTATGAATTGGATTTCCTTTCTTGATGTTTCATTAATAACATTGAAATTAAAATACTGAACAATTTATGGAGGCCACTTTAATATTCATCAAAAACTATATTATTAAAAAACTTTGATCATCAATTTAATTTTGTCAGTTTTGCTTAAAATTAATAACAGAATTGATTTATTTTATTCTTAAATTTTAAACAATAAACAACTGATAAGCTTTAAATAATCAAAGCATTTTCTGAAATAATATATTTTGATGAATATTGAATTGATTTTCAAGAGTTGTGGAAGTTTTTATTTTCTACTATCTTTATTTAAATAGAACAAGACATTGATAAACTATGTAATGACAATGAAATATAGTTTTAATATTCTGAATTTAATTTATCTGCAATATTATTAATTTCGAATGCATTATTAAACATTTGGTATTGAAGAATTAACTCTTATGCTTTACTCAATCATATTCATTGTTAAATATTATTCAGTAAATGGCAATTTGCTGATTTATGAAATTATGGATAATTATATTTTTTTATAGCATATTGGAAACTACTGTAACTGGTATGCAATATTGCTGATTCATTAAAAAAATATATATGTATGTATATTTATTTTATGTTTAACTGCTATGCAGTTATATTTAGTGTCTAACTATATTAAATAGTTATGTTTTGCATAATCTATAATGAAAATCTTATATGTACAAATTTGTGGCGATTTTCTTTTGAAAAATAACATCTAAATAAATTTTAAAAAGTACAAAATAATTAAAGAAAGATAATATATAATTAAATGCCAAAAAAATTTATAAAATTAGCAGAGACATACTCTAACTAGTGGCTTTACCATTTAATAAAAGGATATGCTCTTTGCTGGTTTTTATCTGCATTTATTTCTCATTAGAAAATTTTTTAAATCTAACTATTTTTGAAATAATAAATATGCAGAAAATATAATATTCTTTTATAATGTATAGAGCATAGTGGCATCAATAAAGAATTTATGTATAGTCCCAAAAGTGTACAAAATGTCCATTTTAATTATTGAATAGAAAACATTTTTTGTTAAGGGCAGGGTATTTAAATTCTACTTAAATGTATGTAAAGATGATGCCATTGATTCAGAGAATACTCATTCTGAAAAAAGATCAATTCATCTATGGTTTATATTAAAAGAAAAAATATTTAAATTTTGAGAACAATAAAAAATTTATAAAAGAATGAATTCTGCAAATATGAAAATTATATCAAAATTTTTTAAATTATTTATGATGGAAATATTGTTGATTATATTGTAATGATTCATGATATATACATAAATTGTTACAAAACTACGTTTGTAATTGCAGTAAATGAAAGATTTGTATATAAAATAAGTAATTATGTACTTTGACTGCATTTGAGGTGTATGAATTATGATTTATATAACTGTAAATGATCACTACCAATTGTACATATTCGTGAATATGTGATTTTTGGGTGCAATCAATAATTGTACATAAACTTGTTAATAAAATTATTAAAGTATATTTGTATAAAATAATTTTTAGTCGGATTTTAAACGTTTAATTTTATAAATATTAGAACTGAATTAAAAAACATCAGAATACATATTTCCTCTCACTAATGGAAATAAATCAGTTTTTAAATATACAATTATAAGATTATAACAAAATGAAAAATAGTTTATCAAACAAAATTTTCATGTCTTTATTGATTAGCGAGATGTATAAAAATAATTTTTTAAAACAGTTTTTCTATTTTAAATCTTTCCAGAATTTATGAAAAGTATAAAGTTTTAAAATGATGCTTTTGCATACACGGGAAAAGACGACATCCATAACTTTCGTATATAATAATGATAATCATAGTTATGATCAGAAAAATGATCGTTTTAATCCTTGAATTATCGAAGTCTAACTACTACTACTACTACTATGGGGTCATATGGAGGTTTTAGCTAAATCGACGTCTAACAGCAGCTTCGAAAGAATAAATTGTATTTAAATATTCGAAAATCTGAAAAAAATTATAGAAGAATTTTTAGTTTTCTTATAACGAATGACTTTTTATTAAAAATATTGAGAAAAGATTAGAATATAATCGCTAGGATAAATATTTTGATCATAATTTATCTGAGGACGATATGTAACAGATAGTAATTCCTTTTATGTCTGTCTCTACATTAGCTATTAGTAAAATTTTTATTGGTTTTCATAATTGAACTTATATACTGTATATCCTATTACTTTATAAAAATTAAATTGGATATATAAATAAAAATTTTTAAAATTGGCATTACTATAGTACAAATAATAATTAAGACGTTTATTACAATATTGGATAAAAAAATTGATCACTAGATGGCAGTGGTTACCATCGTCAGTCGATGTGTAAAAGCAGTTCAGAACAAGGTATGCACATCTACCTTTACACAGAGTAGAGAATACACCTCATGGAACATCTCGTCAGGTGAGGTATGTAACCTTTAATTTTCCTTTTATATTAAGCTGGCAACTGTCGAAAAATAATCGACTGAAAGCATTTTTCTAAAATAATTACAAAATCGATGGAATCAAACAAAGAGCATAAGGTTATGATTTAATCTTTTTTCCTTTAAGGAAATTTAGATAGTAAAATTTAATATTCGTACGTACTTCTCCATTTCGTTATATAGTATAATTTCTGTCTTCTGTATTAAGATAGATCAACAGCAGGCCTGGTCATATAATTCCTGTGCGTTCTGATCTCTAGACTTCTGCTATACCAAGAATAGAATCAATAGGACTTAGCTAGATTTTCTTTCACAAAATGCACCTTTTTTTTTTATATGGTATTTCTGTTAAGCAACGATGTATATATATATTTGCTTTCTATTCTTGAAATTAATTATGTTTATTAAATTCATAATTTCATAAGCAATAAAAAAAATTCCATATATATACAGTATATATTGTGAATGAAGATTTTAACTTAAAAAAATACGATTGCATTTAAATTTTCTTACCGTTTAAAATTGTGATTTTAATCAGAATTTGTAAATTTGGGACTATGCCAACCACATGTTGACTTGATTTCTGGAATCAAGCCAGATATGGGAGCAAAAGGATACCTGTTGAATATTGAAATGCCTGGCATCAAGCCAAACGATATAGGCCAATGTCAGCCCGTGGGAATTGTTCCTATCACTCGCATTAAAAATAATAACAGCGCTAATTAATACTAAAAGTTTAAAATTCCAATTTAAATCAGCACTAACAAACGTTAACAACTTTATTAAATCAAAATTTTACAAAAAAAAAACAGTAATTTTTTTTGAGTAACCAATATCTGCTTTTCGTCTATTTTATTGTAGCCTGATTCCTAATGCAATCTTAATGGCTTTACTTTACTTCCCTTTTACTTCCATCTTTTACGTTTCATTTTTCCATTCATCTGTGTTTTCTAGAATCAGATAGCTATAATTTAGAAATACTATTTTTATTGGTGCACAATAATAATATTTTTTTCCTCAATAAAATTAAAAAATTGTGTTATATCGAATACAGTATTAAATTAATTATACAAAGGTTACTTACTATTTTAATATCTTCTGTTTGTGCAAAAAAAAAAATAACGATTTTTGTATATGCAGAAAATATTTTTTTTATTTATTATGAATAAATAAAAATTTCGACGTACACGACAAGATATTCTTTCAACAAAAAATAAATGTCAGAAATCAGTCTGAACAGATATATTCTATAATTAAATTATTTAATTTTTTTTTTTTTTTCTGATTTTTATTATTTTGAATGATTTAAGAGATTTGAAAACGAACATTTCACGGTTATAAACTTCTTTTAAAACTGTGTAAGCGTATTACTTAAAGAGCTTCACAATTTGATTAAAAGAGAGAAAAGATTTGATATCCAATTTAGCCAACATCCCTTCTCCAAACCAAACAAAAGAAAGCTTAAACTACATCGATCTGCGAATAGCTGAAAGTTCTCTATTGACAACGCTTTATTTCAAATTCAACTTCTTCTTCGTTTTTCAATGCACTGTGAGAAACCGCTGTTTTTTTCTTCGAAGATTCTTAGATTTTTTTTTTTATTCAATCAGTTTCGATTCGAAACAGATCGAATAAAAAAAAATCCAAAGAATAAAAGATGCAGACCGTTGCATTTGTGGAGAGTGGTTTTGGCCACATCCGTTCTATGAGAAGATGCAATACTTGCTCATCATCCTTTTTTATTCAGTTCATTCCGGATCATTTCCTATTATCGTATGATAACAAACGATATAAAAAGAATCCTGTTTCCTTATATCGTAAAATATAAATCAATGTATTTCTTTAAGTTTCATCTTTTTTTTTTGGATCGAATCATATTTATTGTTGCTTATCAAAATAATTTATTATAAACTGGCCATTTTATGTAAATTCTGTAAATTTTACGAATTCGATTTTATAGCATCTTTAACGTATAATTTCACAGTCGTTGTAATAAATAATTTGATAATATCTTCTTTAAGTAAATTAAAATCCGACTTGATTTTGTTGCCATCATAAATTCGTGTGAAATTTAATAACCATTATCTTCCGATTTTCTTGATTTCTTTATGCCATTTTAACATTAATAGCATAATAAAAAATATATAATTAATCTTTCTAAAACTTTTATTGTATTACAGGCTTTTTATAGGACGCCATGTATAATATATTACTCCAATAAATATTCTCTAGCTACAGAATCCATTAACTATTCTTAAAAGTTTTTTTGGTATATTCTCTTTTTCTGTTATAGATACTTATTCTTGAGCTTAATTTTTTTTTCTATATGTAACAGTTCAGACATTTTTATTCTTTAGTATTTAATGTTTGTTAGTTTTTCCATATGATATTTAAAAATATTAAATTTTATGTGGTCAAAAAAATTATTTATATATAAAGTTCGATCTATTTTTAGATTGTTTCAAAATGAATAATTAACAATTAATCACAGATAATTAATAAAATTTTAAATATGCTGATTCGACGTTTGAAGCCATCTTTCACATTTCTATTAATAACTCTTGAATAATTAAAATATTGGCAGTAAAGTGATACTAAATTTTTATTAAAAACATTTCTGAAAAGATAGAAAAGTTTAGCTTAAGTGGGCAGTTTTTCTCGCTTATTAATTTTTAATTTCAGAAAGTAGCGGGTTTTAAAGATTTGTTTAGAATTACGAACACCTGATAGTCTCGGGAGTTCTGGTTCGCAACTTCATGAAATTTTGATGATACTAATTGCAAAGTTTGGTTGTCCTCACATTTTTCACTGTTTGCACTCTTCTTGGTATCCAGTAAATGTCATCAGTTTTTAGTAATTTAAAATTTCTTTCTTTCTAAAAGTTAATCGATTTTGTATCGAAAAGAATTAAAATTTTTTTTTCGAACACGTTTTCATACAGATATTTTAACAATTTATTTAATTTCATTCCGAAGATATTTTATTTTAAAATATATATCAGTCTAACTTATATAGATCAATATGATTTCAAATAGTTTTTAGATGTCAAGAGCAAAATCCAGTATTGCTCTTGACTCTGTAGATGGAAGCATATGAATAAAAATTCTTGATATTGAGTAAAACATCTTTTTTTTTTAATATTATAGTTTTTTAAATATTTTTCGAATAGTTTTTCTGAAAAGAATTTCTTCTTATAGAAATTTTTTCTAACCGAAATTCTTTTCTTTACCATTATTTTTCAAATAAATCATTAACAGTGGTGTAGTGTTCTAAATTTTTCGCATTTGAAAAATCGTCAAATTTTTTTATTATTTTCCTAATGAAATTTTTTATAAAAATATATCTATTCTGAAATCATTATATATTTTTATCTGAATATTCTATCTCTTAGAAAATAAGCTAAATTCTTCTTAAAATATTATTTTTGTGGAAATAAAGGGAGGAAAAAAAAACTTTCATTACGGTTTACTCGATAAAATTAGAATAAAGTATTAAGAATGTTATTTGAAAGATCGTTAAGACGTTCTTTCAATATACTTTTTCTCAATTTTTATGCGTACTGTATATAACTAAATTTTTTGTATGTAAAAAATTACAAAGAATTTATTTAAAATATGCATACTTCAAACCTGTTTAATTCTTCCTAAATGTTATATTTTTTTTAATATTTATTATTTTATAGTAATTTGATTAATAAAACGTCCTTTAAAGTAATCAAGATGATAATGATTATTTTCGAATTCAAAGAAAAGAAAACTTCTCGAAATTTAATCATCATCATGAACTTCATTCTGACGCAAACAAAAAACATCAATGAAAAATTAATTACTGAACTGTCGACACTTTCATTTATGGCTTTGATGTTATAATATTCCCTGATTTAAGTTTCTAGAAACTTAGAACAGTAAGGAAGAAAAAGAAAAAATATTTCTCAACTTTTTGCCTTTTTAAAATCGATATAACTCTGAAGACTTTGTAAAATGTATCCAGTGATATCTTAGCCTTATTATAAAAAAAGTAAACATAATTATTTTATAATGCCGAAGAGGTAATTAATCATTCGATGAAAGAGCATTAATTCGGTTGCACAGTCCTTATACAGTTAATCTGCTTTCTAGTGTTATCCTTCAAATTTCTGTCATCCGCTTTCTAGTCGCAATCAGCATCATTACTGCATTGATTCGGCTATCAGTATGGGTTCGCTACATCAATGTTGGTTTGTTACTTCTCGCCTGTCAAATTTCAAGAAGTAACGCTTCGTTACCATAATTGTTAAGTCCTTGCACAATAGCGACATCCTTATTTTATTGAATAATAGTGCTTTTTACATATCTGCTTTTTTTTTCTAATTTGTATGAAGGTTTTACTTCGATTATTTGGTCTTTATCATAAAAATGCTCGATTTTTGTTTATTTTTTTTTATGCCAACCTTATTAGTTACTCCATAAAAATGACACCAGTACAGTAAAAAAACAAACTCTTAAATTTAATTTATGCACATTTTTATTGGAATATATATATATAAGTGCAATAAATTTTTAAAATCGGAAAAATTGACAACTATACAACTATTGCACTCGAGCACGGAATTGCTATTCACTTAAATAACTGAAAACAATTTTTCGTAGCTTGTCATAAAGATGTATGCGATCTGTAGCGTGTAAGCAATGTCCCGATGCCCTGGTTTCTAATGATTTACACTTTCTACACATCGCATTTCTCACAGCTGATGCGTATCTGATTAGTAACATTTTTAAACTAATTAATAAATCTTTTGGAAATTATTTTGATTGGCCAATTCTACATAAAATGGCGAAATGTGAAAGAAGTAGAGACAAGAAATTGCACGTGCTTTCTGTCGGGAGAAGTACATGATGGTTGCTAAGCAACCATCAAACACGAGTAGAGTAACCCGTATTGATTGATAACATGCTGGGTAGAACCAAGTGATGAAATCAAGGGGAAGGAAGCTAAGAATAAAGAGGAGAAAAACTCTCATAATGTTTAGAGTTTTTCTCTCCTTTTATTCCGAGAAAAAAAGGTGCACCTCACCCATAATCGGAAATGTTTGATTATAACTTACTTCCTCTTCGAAACTTTACTTCTGCAATAAGTTCGATTTCTTCAACATCCAATTTTTATTCCAACTTTTTCTTACGAACAATTAGATGATTAAAATACCGGAAATAAATGCGAAATTTTCAACTTTGACCTTTTAAAAATGATATTCGTTCTTTATTTAACGTGTGTAATGAATTATTTAGTATGCTGGATGGTTATTTATGTCTGCAGTAGTTTGAGCTACGCAATATAGAAATTTGTAGACATTAAATATGAAATATTTCAATATTTTCTACATTACTAAATAAATGTGTTTATTTTAAATATATTAACTCGAAGAAATAATTTTATGAAACTTTTTATAAATATAATTCAATTACGATAGGAGGATTATTGCAATTTTATGATAAAATGGTGAATAAGTTGCTTGAAAAATTTCGTGAAATGAACAAAAAAAAGACATTTTTAATGAGCAGAATTACAATAAATTTCTAGTATGTATAATTTATCCAGATGAAAAAATATATATATATATATACACAGTAGTAGGAATTGTATGTAGTAGTAATGGAAGAATAAAATATTAATATCAGAAAAATAATAAATGTTCGACTAAATAAAAATAATTAGTTATTGTGTAAATTTAAGTGAAGAAAAATAATTTTATCAGTAGTCAGTTATCTTTAATTTGTCTTTTGGTTAAATTTATGTATACATTTTTCATATATACTGTATAATATTAAACATAAGAAATAGAACATAACATGAGAAATTAATTTAATACGGAAATTTGAAGTTACTCTAAGAGTTTAAGAATTCTTATATTTGTGAGTTAATAAATAATTTTTATGGGATATGGTCATGGCATGAAGATGCGGAACTGATTCTCGTTGATCTACGTTCTGTCTATGTAATACAGTCGACCTTATTCAGATAGGTCTATCCAGTCAATGACAAAAAGGTCGGATCTACCGATCTCACTCGGTCTGTAATGTGTTCGTTATAAATTGATTTAAAACTCTTAGAAGCAAACAGATATTTTGTGGTAGCATTAAACGATCCTATATTGAATTTTTTAACGTTTTTTTGTTTTTGTAAGAGTAAATTGTTTTTGTAAGAAAACTTATTTGAAGTTTGTAATTGTATCCAATCTTTACATTTTATTGTTTTAGTTTTAACAATAGACATGCCATAATGTTTTCAAAGAATGCGATAATGCTTTATTTGCTTTAGTTCGGTATTAATGAATAGATTTTTTTTTTGTTCAGTTGTAATTTTTTTCTAATTATTCCTGAAACTAAATATTGCCTTACTGTATAATAATTAAAAAAAAAAAAAAAACATATTGGACAATCAATTAATTCTATCGTTTGAACTCGACGACCATTATTGTTTTACTTTTTTTAAAGTAATGACTTACCAAAATTAAATCAGAGGCACTCTGAAAGAAAAATATTTATCTCGTTCATCTAAAAACTCAATCCTGAATGTGTGCAAAAAATTATCATTACTTTAAATAGCCAAATAAATTTTGCTCTTTTATGTTTCTAATTATTTAAAAAAATCAATTAACAGATGTTTGTTATGTTAGTTTATCTCTAATTTTTTCTTATAGTATATAATGTGGATCATAAATTAAAATCTTTAAAACGAAAATTATATTATGACATTACATTCTTCATAATTTCATATTCTGTTATGTTTCACCTGTAGTTTTTTAATTAATATTTTTTAAAAATTGGATATTTTCTGTATATTTGATGAAACAGTTGATTCTTGATGTAATTTTTTTAAAGTAAATAATAAAGCAGAATTCGTTGTATGTTATAGACTTATACATATTTTAGAATATATCGAAAAATTTATTGCTACATTCGTATTGATTGCTTATTAATATACTAGACTTTTTAATCAATATTATCGATATTTAAAATATATTCAAAAATGGTAATATATTTCTGATTAAAGTTCCCATTAAAAGATTTTTCTCACGGTTTTACTCTTTTAATACTGTTTTAAAAATAGTATTGATGAATTACTGTATATATTTATTGTGAATTATGTGTACTATATAGTACACACAGTTCACAATAAATAATAGTACACACAGTTATTGTGAACTGTGTGTACTGTATAATATTGTGAATTATTTTGTGTATATATTTTTTAACTTAAAATTTAAACGATTTAAAGTAAAGTATTTCGCATTTAGATTAAAACATTCTACAATAATATTGTTTGAAATTTAATTATACAATATCAATAAGAATATTTAGTATTTATTAATAGTTTTTTTTTTTAATTGCGTTATAAAAAATAACTGCTTTAATGTCTGCTTTGTTTATTGAATAGACTGTTTGTTTCTCATTTTTACAACCAAACTTTAAACTTAAAATTCATACAGTACAATGTACAATAATCTATTTACTGTATTTGATTTACTCATCATTATTTCAGTATAGTATGCATTAAATAAATACAATTCAGTATGATTTTTAATAATAGTCTGACTTCCCGGCATTGCGTAGGCATTATTGATACAATTTTCCCTTGTGTGTGTATATATATATATATAAAATTCAGGGATTAGAGAATCCCAGAGTGGCATTATCCTCGCCTCGACATGACGTTACCGTGATATAACAGTGCATCTTTTCACAAAATAGTAAATTTATAGACGTCATTAAAGTGTAACAATACTAGTGTCGCAACAAATATGTATCTATATATGACACCATATAGGCCTATATATTATATGACGACATGAGACGGTATGAAGATAATGCTATCTCTGGGATCCTGTGACCAATCCCTGAATTAATTATCGTAATAATGTTCTCTCATGTCCAATTATATCATACTTGGAGTCCCAGGATCTATCCCAGAATTCTTACCTCGAATCTTAATAGTACTATATTCCAATTTTAAAACATTTCTGGATAATTGAAGGATTCTTGCAACACTGAAATTCAAATAAAAGTCTGAAGGATTAAATACGTATTTTTGTCGTTACTCCACAAAATGCATCAATCTCTAGGGTAATTTTGGTGCAGGATACAATGTTATCCATTGAATCATAGTTATTTTATAAAGTTTTGTCCCGATAAGTAAGAAAAAATGTGTAATTTATAAAGAACAGACAAACAGCCAAACATTCACTTTTACAGACGTATATAGATTACATTATTTTCGTACAGTAACTTCTTGATTTTTTTCTTCTTTAAAAAAAGATTACTACGCATTCCAGAAATCACTGAATAATATCAAAAATGAATAATCAAATAACCGAATGTTGTTGCCACGGATGGATTCTATACATAATTGAGTTTATTTTAATAACATAATATCAAATATTTTCTCTATGTTACCGATTGTTGATAATTATTTTATCATTTTTAAATAATTTTAAATCGCTATAGATTGAATCGGAGAGAGAGAGAGAGAGAGAGATGCTTATTAAGAATGTATGCATATGAAATACGTACAATTCTTATTAATATATGCTATCCATAACTGAATATTTCGAAGAATGCATAAATTCTCTTATATTTCAAATCTCAAATTCTTATCCCCTTTAATCAGAACATATTTCTAAATTCAGTTTGAAAAATTATCAATAAAATCTTTTAATTATCTTACTAAAGTTGAGAGCAAATTTTTAATTGATTATAAAGAAATCAATTAATTTATCTTCGTAAGTTATTTAATATACAAGATCAAAGAGCATATTACATGTATTACAGCAATGCTGAATAATAAAATTCATTCTGCAGAGTGATTACTTAACAGTACTTTAGTTGTTTAACTGTAATTGTATTAACGTTAATAATAATTACTATTTTATTATAATTTTCTACTAAAAGTAATTATCATTTTCAGCAATAAAGATTTACCAGAGATAAATTCGTTGTTACTATTTTCTGTTATTAAAATCTTTTATTATTTTTCCTATTTAAATTTTCAAAAAAATTATGCCAATTCTTAAAAAAATATTATCATCAGTAGTTCGATCGTTTTAATATGACGGATGCATGAAAATATTTTGAATATGATCAAAATCATTTGTATATTAAGGAAAATAAAAAAAATATTCTCATAAATTATAAAAAAATTATTTAAACTAAAAAGTATTGAGGGAAAAATCTAAATTTATATTTAGTTACTTTGCTTTTCTTATAAACATTTTTACATAGTCTTTCCTTATATTTTAAAATAAAATTCTACCTTATTCTTCCGTTCTAATGACTTTAATCTCTTTTATCATTTTTTAGATTTACAAAACCACAAATTTCATCTGGATTTATCCTAACCACACTTAAAATTCGTCGTTTTTATATGTAAGATTATGAATTTTCTCAATTAAAAACTCAATATTTAATAATTTGAATATATAATTTTATTTAACTTTTTTTTATGATAATGATTAATTTAGAATTGAGTTTAAATTTAAGTCTCTTTTATTAAAACCGCCATAAAACGTTAATTTATTGCTACCACACCAATATACTAAAACGACGTTGCACCACCTCATAAAATTAAAATTTACTATATTGTTCAGTCGCATTTTCTCGTCGCTAAATGCGATCACATGACTAATTATTCTGTTAATTAAAGCTTCTTTATTGATATTGTTAAAATTCGTTAGAACAGAAACGTTCGGTTCTGTATTCAAATGAGTGTTTGGTCCTTTTCTATTAGTCTATCAAATTAGCATACAAAATATCTATTAAATAGCTTGTAACGACACACAGATTCTGCCAATAAACATTGTTTAAACAGTTTTAAACTGAACACAACATGCATATTTCTAACTATGTACGAATATAATTACAGTGGTGATTCTTTTTTTATTACGTTGTCGATAATTCGTTTGGATTTTCTGTAATATCGTGTAGTATGTGAGCAAATACGAAAGGAAGCTTTATTTGTAATCGTTTGTCAGATTTTTCTTTTTTGGTATTTTTCTTCGTTCGATTGTAGGTTGTCTTCCTTTTTTTCTGTACTTATCAGACGATCTCGTGTTTGCTTAAGATGGAGCAATCACACGAATGCTTATCGCAGTCACGAACTCTCTATACTGATGTACCATTACGCAGTTTTAAGAAGAGACAGTCGCACAGTTATAAAAGAAATTATAGATTTTTTTTATATTTACTGATGATCCGAGGAATTATTTTGACGATAATGATTAATCCAACGTCACTAAAATTATAATGCATTATCAAGTTTATAACATAATCTGAATAATAATACAGTAAAAATTACTTGATATATAAAGTACCAAACTTTAAACGATCACATAGTAGACATAAAAAAAATTTTTTTTTGATAAAATATTTATTTAAACCGCTGGATTATAAAGTTAATAATGAAATTTTTCGCGTGCTTAGTGATATGTTGGTTATATTCCCTTTACAAAGAAGTTTATTACCTTCCTTATAATCCATTATTAGAGGAGTGATAAAAATGTTGTTATAAGAGAGGTAATGGTCAAGTTTAGGTCATCTTATTGCAAAGAAGGTAATAAAAATAGTGAACGTCGTGTGATTGTACGAAAGATAATTTATATTTGCAGATCAGGACCAGTTTAGGTGATGTTTCTCTCCTGGGAAAATATTACTAAATTTTACATGTACAGGTACATCTAACTGATAAATTAATTATTTTTTAATTATAAATTATTGTTCTCTAAAGTGTGACCAGTTTTCATTATCGCAACAAAGTACTGTAGTAATTTATAAAGTTCATTAATTATGATATTTATATTTGTGGAAATTAGTTTTTTTTTTGCCATTGTTTAATTGCAATGGAAATTTATTCAAAATAAATAAATTATTTATAGTTTTCGTAATTTTCAATAAAAATTTTTTAGTCATAATATTGTTTATCCTTTTAATAGAAAATGCATCAATAATGTTACTGCATAATATAAATTCTCTGTATTTGAAACGACGATTTGTCAATATAAAACTGTGAATTCTCAATATTGCATTTATGACAGTTATTCATCTATAGATAAATTTCAGCAAAGTTGGATACGTTTCGATGCGAATGGATAAAACTAAATTCAGGAGGAGAAAACATGATCGAATATGATAAAGAATGAAAGTTATGAATATTGCAAGAACCTACGAGAGAAGTATATAGAAAGAAAATAATAAATAAAAGGAAACATCTTTGTTTGCTAAATATTTTATTTTGAAAACTTGAGAGAGAAATGGTAAAACGAACAAAGTTGATGAATTTCGCTTTTTAATAATAATAGAATACAAATTCACTAAATTTTTTTATTTATTTATAAATATTTAAAAGTAAAAATAAGATAATTTATATTTTTAATCTATTTTAATATAACCAATCATTAACAGATTCTAAATAATTTTAATTGTAATTTATCTTATTACTTTATTAATTGTTAGCTAATACATTATGATCAAACTGATAAATAATTTCTATAAAATATACTTAATTTCGTCCAGTTCTGTATAATAAAGAGAAAATATCATAATTTAAAAATTTTACTCGGAAAATATTTTAAAATTATTCTCAATATTAAAAAGTGCATTCTTGTTTTTCGCGTAATGTGTTTAAGAATCAGTTCTCTGAATAGCGATTAGATAGTAACATCATATAGATTTTCCTTACAAATATTTTCATCATCAGCGTTTTTGGATCAGCGAAGGGTGAAAGATGATGGAGATTTCACATATGTGATTTAGGTGCACACCGTGAGGTGTTTGATGTACAACAGACATTTGTAGTTCGAGCAATCGACCAGAAACGTTCTTCAATACAGCAGAAACAGTTATTTAACAAGTAACGTAACTTCAGTCGGCATTAGACAAAACTGATTTAGAAAAAAAATAAATAAATAGATATACGTTGATCTGCTTATTCACACGCAAACTACCAAGTATACTTCTCGCTTTCGTTTATACTATATTTCCTATATTTTGAAGTTTTACCATTATAATAAAACTATATACAAATTTGGTTTCAAAAAACGAAGAGGCATTTAGGTTAAATCTTTAGAAAATTGTTTATCAATATAGCATGAATGATGAATATTGTATATCAAGTGCAGTGCATCATTACCGATCTATTTTTACACTGAATCGGTTTTTATTGATGTAAGACGAATAAGAAAATCATTATAATTTGATCAGATTTATTTAAAAACAGATGGTTAATTTTCCTTTCGAAGAAAATGATTTATATTAATCGAAAAATAAGAAATTCAATTTTTTTTTCCTCTTTTGTTTTTGCGAATTTGAACTAGATTTAAGTAAATTTTAAAACTTAATAAGCTCCCCAACTTCGAATATTAATTTATAACACATACAGTACATCAGCAGAGCGAAGAGCATTAAATATTACGCTTTATGACGATTGCATCTATAAATTACTGTTAAATGATAACAGAGGAATAAAGCGGATAAATAACCTCCTACATAGTTAAATTGCTAGCAATTCTCCGGAACAGCATCTAAGAAAAATTGAAATGCATATTTCGTAGCATTTGAATGGAATAAAAATTTACTCTTGTCTCCGACACAAAAACCTACTTCTTTAGAATCTAACAGATGTTGACAATGGGTGGTATGGGTTGTCTAGCCAATCTCTCTTTACAATTTACTGTTGTTGCAGTAACACTTTTTGACATTTTCTCCTTTCTGGTTCGTAGCTCTCTATCCAAGTGCTATTTCTGTGTAAAAGGATAATAGACTGCAGTTTAAAAATCTGCAAGCGATAAAATTCCATCTACATTAGTCAAGAAGGATTTCATTGCGATCGATCGACTTGTTTCTTTAAATTTGATTTTCTCCGAAAAAGATAACTTTGTTTATTTTATATATTTATTTTCTTTTAATTCTAGAGATATATATGGTAATCTTCGTAAACGTTCATTTATAAATTATTCAAAAGATTTTTATGAATTATTAATTTAAGTTTAAAACTTCTTAAAATTTTGATAATTATTTAATAAAAAAAATTTTTGCTAATTGAAGTCAGTGTAAATGGATTTTTCTATGGTTTAGAGATTGGGATTTGTAGAGAAATTTAAGTGGTATTATAATATAGCTAAATTTAAATGTAAAAGTATTATAAAAAAAATAAAACGTGATGCATTAGGCAAATGCTAAAATAAAAAAAAAAATTTTAATCAGATTTACGGGAAAGTAATTATTAATATTTATTAATTAAAAAATAAAATTTAAAAAAATTTATTTCATTACTTGATTTTCCATTTTAAGAAAGAAAAAATTTTATTTGCACAGATTTATTTTAATTATGCTTTATAGCATTAAACTTCTTAATATCTTCATAAATACGTCATTATCGGAATCAGAATGCACAAAATTAGGATCTAAAAATAGCAGTTGATCATAGGAAAAGCAACGTTTCAGATGAAACGTGTTCAGAATGTCCAGTTTGATTCTTTTGAGAGATTTTGACAATTGTAGGACGTGACTCGACTTACATCTGTCTAATTTCTTCCTATGTACTGCTCGTTATCCCTCACTTTTATAAAAGTTAACTTTGACAGATAACAAATAATAATGACCTAAACACTGACACTTCTAAGATATCTGGACTTCTAGTGATTACTGTGTCTTATAAATGGATCTTTTAAAAATCTCTGTGAATTTAATGAAAAAAAATTTTTTTTAATAATGTCAGAAGTGAAAAACTGATAATGATTTAGATAATTATACCGTTACAATCTTAATTTTCTTGTTTTGAAAATTATGGATGTAGATTAAAGTCTATTTATTTCCATCGATGAAAATATTCCTATCGAGATTTGTTTGAAACTCGCAGTCTTCTAGAAAAGAGATGTTCAATGAAATTTTAAAAATAGAAACAAATGTGAGAGATAAGATTCGTTCTTTCAGTGGAGAGATATTTTTAAGTCATGAAAATATAATTTCTAAAAAACGTAATTGCTCAAAATTATCAACATTTTTTCGATCATTATAGAAGATTTTGAAAATTTTATTTTAATTTTTAAACTATTTAAACAATTTAATCGAACAGAAGCACGTCCTTCATCCATCGTTTACAAAGTTAATAATACGAAATGTTTGGCTCTTTTATATATCAGAAAATTATTGTATTTTCACTTAAATATATTTAAGATGGCTTACAACTATCACATATCACAAATAAGTAAGATGAATTATCTTGTTTGAAGGAGTATGTCAGATATCAAATATTATTGAATAATGCAGACCGTATTGCGGAAGTAATGAAGAAAAATATAACCACGGAGTGACATACACTCTTTTTACAGCAAAAAAAAAAAAGTTATGATGATTTTCAAAGTACCATCGATACAATAATCCATTTATAGATTTTTTTTCTGAAATAAAAATTAAAAAAGTTTATATTCCTTTCAGAAATTCAATTTTCCAATTATGAATTGTAGTGAATGAATGGACTACAGCTAAGATATTTTGGATTTTACTTCATGCTTTCCAAAACTCTTTAGAAAGTACATCAATAAAAGAAGTCCAGACACTAAAAAAAAACTATTTGATAAATTGCAACTTACTATAATAAATAAAACTTAAAATAAATTTTTTTAACAGAAAACTGGAAATAAATATCTCAAAAAAACTCAGAAATGGCAAAAATAACACATTGCAGATTAGTATTTGAAATCGTTATTATAACGATATTATAATTATTATTTCGATAATAAACACTGAAATTTGATATTTAAATTAAAGGATAATAAAAATAAACCATATCTAAAGTATAATATAGAATTCTTCTCATCAGGAAAGAAGAAAAATATTGATCTTTCTGCTTGAGATTAAATTGAAAGGTTTCATTCTTGGTCATTTTCTGAGGAATCTGGTTCACATCTTTGATAAGTATTATCTCCTCTCTCCTAGCTGAAAGTGATCAGAAACCATTAGCCTGATGATGGGTTAATGATCGAAATTTTACTAGCCCTCATAATATATAAGTTCAAAATATTGATTAGACTATATCGATTCAAATAACTCAGCAAGGATGTTTTCCTTGCTAATCAGAGATTACTAAACAATGGAGACATTCTCATGTCTACCACATTCTATACATCTATATTAGGTTCAGGCAATAAGTAAGAGATGGAAATGATGACCAATTCTCCCTAAAAATTATCAAGATACGGAACATGGACTCATTCTACGTGTCAAACCGATATTATTTTTTAATAGTTAATGAGGAATTTATTCATTAGTTTGACAATTAGAAGAAGGAAAGACGAAGTGAAAAGAAATTAGGTCAGCAAAAAAAGTTATTCTTGAGCCACCTCCAGCTGCTACCACCTATTATGGATCGACCGGATGAAGGATGAGAATGGACGTGAGGGCCCGGAACATCACTGAAAAATGTGCAAGTGTAGGCCCCAGAATCGATGCCGGATCATTCGAGTGGAAAGTCATTGCTCTATCATATTGCAAAGCTAGCCAACCAGCAAGGATGCTGATAATACAGTACTAGTATTTAATTGCTGCATATTATTAGTTCTGATCTTCCTTAAAAAATTTTCGCAGTTCTAAAAAATTTCATAAATTCGAAGTATTTTATAATTTGCATTTTTAAGAAAATTATAAGTTTCAGTTCTCTTTCTTACTTCTCCATCATCTACATGGTTACTAAATTGAGTTTTACGTTACAATGAAAAGCTTATGGACTTGTTAAAACTAATGGACTATCGCAGTTTCTTTATTGCTCAACAAAGTGGCTTTTATTAGGTTCCATCGCTATTATTATGTGATCCTAAAAGGAGTTTGGAAAGAACGCCCTGATTTATCTATCATTCTAGTCTCACATTATTTTGAGATGTTAAATAAAGTAAATATTTAAATTTGAATTATTAACCGAAAAAATTTGCATTAAAATCTGCAGGTGTTTGCAATAAGATACTTTTTCCATTATTTTTTTTTATCAAACATAATTTAAACTGGTAATTTTGGTTTAGAAAATAGCGCATCTGAACTAAAAATTCAATTTCAAGAAAAAAATTTCCATTAAATTATAACCAAACATTCTTGATTATAACGTAACATAATTTTAATTAAAATATCATTAAATTAAATCACAGCATTTCTCTTATTTTTTATGTTAAATAATAAAGAAAAATACATTTATTAATTTTAAATATAAAAATATAAACCAAGTTTTTTTGGTATCATAATTATCTTTTACAGTAATAAGCCTTTCAGATGGATATGTAAATAATCTTTCGTTATAAATATTTTCAAAGATATAAATTTTAAAATGTTTTTAATTATTTTTTATCT
This sequence comes from Androctonus mauritanicus, assembly GCA_011317285.2. Classification (NCBI taxonomy): domain Eukaryota; kingdom Metazoa; phylum Arthropoda; class Arachnida; order Scorpiones; family Buthidae; genus Androctonus; species Androctonus mauritanicus. Next base: position 12,084 of record WUQG02000349.1, on the reverse strand, counting down.
TGTAAGGAAACAATATAAGTAGAAAGAAGATAAATAAATATATCAATTTTGGTAAAAAAAAGAGATTAACTATAGTTTAATCTCTTTCCTATAGTTGAGTTGAGCATTATAGTTGAAATGCTCTTTCCTATTGAATTAATCAAACAAACAGAAAATGTGATTATATAAGATGGTTGTTTTAAAACATATCGCATTCATTGAGAGTTTTAGATATCACTCATATGCTATTAATATTTTGAAAAATGCTACTCAAATAAAATTTCCATACAAGAACTTTGTAAAGTTCATGGGTAGTTTGTTCGATCGATCGCCGTTTTTTAACGATTCATATTGGAATCTTAAAATTAATAAATTCATATTTTACTTTATTTTGGATCACTTCTTTAAAATTTGAATATTCTTGTGAAATTTTGTTATATAATAGGAGATGGACAGATAAAATACATATAGATTTTTTTTTTTTTCTAAAAGATGGCTAAAAAGCTAAAATTTCTTCCTTTATTAGATTTTTATAGAGTTATTTTCTTCACCTCTTGGCACCTGAGAAATTTTTCAAAATTAAGTTAACAACAGAATAAGTCCTTTTTTTTTTATCTAATGATAAAATTAAGTCAATGTAATTTTTCTGAAATATTTTTTGTTTTCTACAAAATGTTTTCTTTCAAGAGAAAATTGTTAACAATTTTTATGTTTTTTACTTCATAGATAATTATTTCCTATATACTTGATTTAACTGGTGTTCTTAGCAAATGTTATAAAACAGCCAAGTTAATATTACCTATTCTCCTGAGATAATTTTATATTACAAAATAGGAAAAGATTTCTTCATAAATGAAATTCTATAAAAGATTGTTTTTTCATATCTTCTCCAAATATGAAAATTCATTAAAGTAAGTATTTCTTTTTTAAAATATAGGTATATTGGTTTTTTATAAAGAATATAGTTTTTATGTACACTATCAAATTAAAGAAAGATGTTACAATATTGTAGGAATCATCAAAATGCAACTTTGTATTTCCCATGATATTTGATACAAGATGGCCTATATTGTAATATTATCTCCGAGAGATTTTTAACTCGCAGAATATCACCATCTTCAAAACTATCTTCTAAATTGCTTCGTACTGTAAACTGTAACCAACTTGGTTTTCTGTTACCATAGCCGAGGGATCATCATTCACAATTCCAATATCGTTCCTTCGTATCAACTATTTTTTAGCTATCTCATTCATAGAATGAACTCTCTTTTCCTTTTCCAACATCATTTCCAACACTCCCTATCCCACTAACACATTTTTTCAACTAACAACATCTATTCAATATTTTTCCAATGTAGTTTACTATTTTTCTTCTTTAGCTAGGATCTCAACTATTCGCAAAATGTCGAAACATAGTTATTATTAATGTTAGAAATCTATAGCAAAGAATATTTTCATTTTTTTTTTTTTTTTTTGCTTGAGGACAAATTATCTATATTTATTTTACGAATTTCACAAAATAAAAAAGTTTTTAACTATCATCTTTTATCAGTTTTAGCTATAATTAATTATAAAATGCGTTTAAATATCGTCCATTTTAATTTAATACCTCATTCAAAAAAAATGTTCTTTTCGAATATATGTTTCGTAGTAAATCATCATCTTATCATGTCACCTGTCTGGATGTGATTCCAGGTGCGAAACTTCTCATACATTATTAGAAGATAACGCAAGTTTTGTATTATATATAAAATGTTATCGCACTTTTCAAGACGAAGTTAATATACATTTTTGGAATCATTTCTCTGTTGATGCCTTGCAATTTATTTTTTAAGTTTGGTATGAACTTTAAGTAAATATATAGACTAGATATATATATAATAATAATAAAATTTATATTTTGTGACCAAGAAAATTTTTTCTATCGATACTGTGTTTTTGAATTATTCAACAAGAGAAATTTATTTTATTTCTTAATATAATTCGCTTTATATAAAAGGTTAAAAAAAGTTTATATCTAGTTTTCGTTTTTTTCGAATGTTTAAACGTCTAAAATTAAAAAAATAATAATAATATAAGCGTATATAAATAAAACATCATAATTTTTTATTAAGTAAATATTTTCTATCTTTGATGATTATATGATTTTTGAAGAATCAAAAACAACATAAATTTTGCATCGAATTAAGTAAAAAAAAAAAATTATTTCTGCTTGAAAATTGTTAATATAAAACTTATTTAGTGAAAATTAAATAGTAATTCTTATATTTATAATGTTTATATATATAAATAAACATATTTAAAGTCGAATATCTTGTGAAATTTCGAGTAATCTTAGCATTTATCAATTAACGTTTACTTTTTTAGTTTATTATTGTTAGTTCTACTGCGTGTTATTTACATAGTAGAGCTAGCATAATTTCCATTTATGCATAAGTATCGATTAGAAGAATAAATATTGTAGCGAATCGATATATCGCTATAAAAATAAATGCTTCAGTCAAGCATTATATCCGAACAAACACACTTATAATTAATTCGCAATAATCGTTATTCATTTAAAAATTTATTATCTAAAAATTGTGATAAATTTTTAAAAAAAATTGTATATATACAGTATATAAGTTAGAATTAAATTCGTCTCTCGGATAATAGATGGCTTAAATTTTCTCTAAAGAAAGAAAAAAAGAAAAGAAAATTGGGAAAATGATGTATTGTTTCTTATTACGTTTTATCAAATAAGTAAATATGTTTACATGTTGATAAATCAATGTCTATCATAGATAAATTTAAATCAAGAGAATATTACAAATGAATTTTCATTATTCTCCTTATGAATAATGCATGGAGTATTTTACCTAGACTTCGTAGGCATAAATAATGAACCTATTTGTTTTTCTATTCTTACCAAGAAAACATGTTATTAATTCCCCCTTTTTTTTTGTATAATTTCCATGATGATAACTTGAAAGATGGTTGCCGTTAGTTTCTTAACGTGTAAATTATTTAAGGTCAATATGCTGTAATATTTCTTGAAATCAGCAATAAATAATAATTAAGTATGATGTACATCTCGTAGCAGAATTAATAACCATAAATAACTATTTTTTTTTTTTTAATTTTATTTTTATTTTAGTATGATCTAAAGTAATTCAACTTTTTCGGTAAATTTTAAGTCAGACAACATGGGAAAAGGGATTTAATTTTTCGAGAATTCTTGTCAGTTAGTAAACTGGAGGGAAACAAGAATTTATCTTAATGCAATTATTCATTTAGCTTTCGTGAAAACTTTAATACTCAAAAGTTATATACGGTATTTGATATATGTATATGAAGAAAGTTATTACGATTCGTTGAATCTTTTTACAGCCCGAAGCAACACCCAGAGAATATATCCGAATATCTTTCGACTATTTGGCTGAACTGACACACACACTTATTGATCTATAGGAAAACGACAAAATATCATGTTGCGTAAACAAATGCAAATGTGGTAAACGGCGAGATTTTTCAGATACTTAGAGTTGGTTGTCATGGTAACGTATTATCTGCTTTCCTTTTTTTTATTTTTATTTGCCAACTGTAACATTTATCTTCATAAAAGATTTTTTTTTTAGATTGCAGATTAGTGGTATTAAGAAATGAAACCAAATCTCTCCGCTTAAATGCTATTTAATGTATAGAAATATCAGTTTGTAACGTTAGAATTATCAGTTCCTGATATTTGGAATATTACATCCTTACCAATATTTTGTAAGGATTCGCTTTGGAAAGTAGGTTGATTGAAAACAACGTTTCAAGTTTTAAAACTTCTAGAAAAAATAATTAGATTTTAAGACAAACAGAATTTTATATTATTCATACCGTGTACAGGTTATTTTTAACTTTGTACAGTATAGGAAATTTTAACATCATTTATTTTTATTTTTTCATTTTTTTTATACGTTTCGTTATTAATTTATAATGAATATGATACCTTAAAAGGATCGTAATTTATAAAGATGTTTTTACTATAAATTCTCTGTCATGTTTTACATTTAATTTTTATTGAAATATTATATTTCTCCATTCTGTTTACAATCTACTGAATAATTCCGTGAATTCTCCGAATAATTTACCTTTCCACTCGTTTCTTGCAAGGAAATTTATCATTTTGTGATTTATATAGCATGCAGCTTTGATTCATCAGTTTGCAAAAATATTGCTTGTAGATTACTCTCTTTCTATTTTTCAACTTTTGCCATTTAAGATTCGCCCTTTTTTTAAACAAATACATAAAAATATACGTTTGATATATATTAAATGAATATAATTGTTATTAAAGTATTCAATTATCTGTCGTATAATAAGTTTATCTTTACTTTCTAACTTCAGGAATAATCTAAATTTCAAATTCATTGAAAGTAAGCCTATTATTTTTCTACTGCATTGCTTAGATAAATATCTTTAATCTGATTTTATATCTTTTCTGTACTTAATTTACAAGATTAAAATCAACTATAAACATTAACTGAATAGAAGTTAAAGAAAACCAGCTTAATTATTGTATAGTTGAAGCAATTGCTTCAAGGTTCTTGGATTTATGTGTTCAAAATATAAATTAGTTTAAATTATTCTGAGAATTTAGAAGGATTTAATATGCATGTTAAAATATAAAAAAAAAATAAAAAGTTCTTTAAAAGTTTATAAAGAAAATATATATATATATATTGTTTGTTTTTCAATCTATAATGTATTTTTTAATCAAGCAGTTTAATAAATTAATTTTTCGAAGTTTGAAAATGTAGATTATCATTTAAAGAAATGTCGTATTTTTTATACGTTTTTAAAATTTTATTCAAAATATTGAAGCTATGAGGATTCTCACTTCATTAACTATTCGAGAACTCTAAGGAGATTTAATCTGGAATTCGATTTTCTCAAAGATATTTTTGGAAAATTATCATATTTATGTTTATCTGCATTAACTTATATGTAGGGTATATATATATATTTTCAATTTAGAATAAAATAATTACAAGTTTATGAATTAAAAATGATATTGTTTTAAAAGATATCTTATAGAATTATATTTAGAGAATACTGTACATCTTAATATGAAAGCACTATCATTGTAAAAAATATATATATATATTCTAGTCAAAACTAAGCATATGCACTAGAAGTGATCGATAACATAGAATGTTATCGATCAACATGATAACATTCTATGTTATCATGTTGCAGAAGCTATGTCTTGTTGGGAAACAGCTACGGAATAAAACATTCTTATTTCCTAGTGGGCTGAAAGAAACTAGCTCCCGCCTTTTTATATTTTCCAGATTCCTGCTCGAAGAGAACATGAAAGGTTCTCTTCGAGCAGGAATCTGGAACAAGTAAACTCGAAAGGCTTTCATATGCCATGCAAAGTGTGATCTTGTCTTACTTGCCTTTTCAGGTGAAACATGAGCATGTTACAAGATATAAAACAGATTTTTTTCCTTCATAAAAACTAGCTTCTAACAGCAGGTCATCTATGTTTATATCTTTATTCATTAATGATAGTAATAGGAAAATTATTCTCAACTATTCAATTTCTCAGTTGCCTAATTAATTTATAATGCTATTACACCAATCTAGAATACATTATTTTTTAAATATTGATATAATTTTGAAAATTAAATCAACCAACAATAAAACACTAAGATGTAATATGTGAACACTGTATTATTTATGATAACATAAAAATTATTTATTTATTTACATAAATTTAAAACATAATAGAAAAAATACAGTAGGCAACTTTCTGCATAAATATAAATTTTTTATTACGCATTTTTCAAGAATTTCCGATTGTATATACATTTGTATGGAGGTGAAGATAAAGGTCGATATATAAAAGCCAGGTTTAACATTTCTGCAAACCAAAGAATTGATTCAAGATTGCACAGTATTCACCAGCTTGCAAGTTAAAAGGAGAACTGCTAACGTCATCATTTAAATGTAGTGATGGTTATTGTATTTTGAATTTATGACGAATTCGATCAAGAAAGCTACCGTGTTACATATTTAAAAGCAATTTAACTTAATACTTTGTTCGTGTTAAAATCGCTTTCAGTGAATGTTTAGTGTTTGATCAAATTTCTATTAAATTTATTTATTTTATCCAGATAAATGATCGTAATTAAATTTCGAAAAATAATAAATAATTTAAATCTATCTATTTATTTCATCCATTTATTTATCTATTTGTTTAAATTATTTATCGATAATTTAAACAAATTTGAAGAATAGCAAATAAAATATTTATATTTAACGAATAATTTAATAGAAAGTATCAACTAAGCATCTTTTACTGAAATTTCCGTATAAGTACCGTAAATTTCTCAAAATACTTAATAATAGTAAGCTTTCAGGGAATTTGTGAGCGGGTTAAGCAAAGAGTATCGGTGATAGACAAGTGTCAAACAAGTCATTAGATGCTGGTACTAGCTATTTCCCAAGACGATACAAATGGGAAAAACGTGTAGTATCTTCTCTATCTCCATTTTCTCTTCATGCTTCAAGAATCGAATCGAATTCAGATATTGCTCAAAAAAATATATATATATTATTCTATCCACACTAGATATTAAAAACTCTCAAATTTTTTATTACACAAATAACTTTTACAAATTTTGTTTGAATTATTAATTTTTCGATCAAAAATTTACAAAATATTTTTAAGAATTAATAAATTCCATCGAAAATGCTAACGTAGCGAAGAATTACAAACATTATCAAATGTTATTTTTATTTATATAAATTCCTATTTATTTAATTTAACGTAATACGTAAATATATTTTTTTTAAATTATGAATATTATATGATCTAAAATTTATGTTGATGTTTTTCAGGAATTATTATTTATTATTGTACCGTATATATTTTTCTTCTTTAAATATTATCAATGTTAGGTTTGTTTATTAATTCTTAAATTTTTAATAGACAAGAAAAAACTTTTCGTTCATTTTATCATGATTTATCTTTAAAATTATAAGATTCGTCGAGTGTGTGTATAGGATAAGAACCAGTACGTAAATTATTAAATTATTTAGCAAAGAAGCAGTGGAGCCATCTTGATACAATAATCAATTGGACAGTTCAAAAGAGCATAAACCACTCAGATAATTAAGATCAGTTACTTTAAGTAATTAGTATATAAACTGATATTATTTAAATTATTTGTTTATTATAATAAAAATTATTCTAATATCTGTTTAAAAAATTAAAAATAAAATAGAAAAATCCCATTAAAATATTTAAAATTTATCTTCTATAGTAGATTATTGTCAGAAAATTATCTAAATTATTCAGAATATTCTGATAGAATTATTAAGTAGATTGATAATCAAAATAATTTTTTAATTTTAATCATCAATCTTTTAATATTAATGATATCATAATTATTATAATAGTCACTAAAAAAAAATCCAAAATTTAAAATTATCATAAATTATTTTACAAGAATAACTGCAAATTATAATGAAAGAATTTTGATTTATAACGATTCTAGTAAGGGAAATCTTTCTAGATTAATCATAAAAAAAAAAAACAATTAAAAGCTATCTCAATATAAAATATAAAATTTGAAAGAAATTTCGTTTTGATTTTATAAAAATCTAATTTTGTTTTGTAAATTCGAAATATGTTTCTTTTTTTTTTATTATCTAATATTTTAATATCTTAAAGTTGAATAACAAGACAGTATTCAAATATTTAAATTATTTTTGTTAAATTTTATGTACTGTAAATTGAATAAGTTTTTTATTATTTGTTAAAAATAGTGAAATTTAATTTTATAGATGTTGTATCTTATAAAATATGAACCATAAAACTTTTTCCTTGAGAGAAATTATTAGAAAAAAAATATATTTTTCAGAAGAGATTAAGGAAACGAATCTTTAAAGAATACGCTTCATTTATGTGTTTGTACTTTGAATGAGATTTATCAAATAATCCGTGTTGTATAGAATAATTATAAATTTCTGAATAGAGAAAAGTAGTAAACTTTTCTCGTTATTCCGAGATTTCTTAAACGTATAATCCTGTTATGAATTTTTCTCAACGTCTCAGATATTAGTTTTTTTTTTTTTTCCCCCCCCTCTCTTCGGTATAGAATTTGGAAAGCTTCCCAGCATGTAAGAGAGCAGAAAAAATGATGCGGAGACGTTGTCGTTAGTCTGCAACTAGACTAACCACTAGACGTCCTTCTGTGCTGTTGTTACTCTAGATTTACTTGTAACTTTTCTTCGATATTAAAACAGAAATATAGAGTGCTAAAGATAAACTCGCTAGGTTATAATACTGTAAGCTTAGATTAATTTTTTTAGGTGCTTGTTATCTAGTCTTCTTCTAGATAAATAGAATGATTTTCAGGATTTTATTAAGATCATTAAAGATCATTTGCGAACTTTCAATTACTGTGTTTCAATTTTCTGTTCTTAAATTGCAGAGAATTTTTTTTTAAATGGGATATATTATATATTAGTTCACGATTATAGCCTATAAATATTAAGAGATAATTTGAACACTCGATTATAAAATAATTTGATATATCATTTCAGTCTGATAGCATTAATTTTTAAACATTAAATTCAATGCTTAAGAATTAATGATTGATATTATCATCATGATTAATATATTTTATCGTTATAAATATTTTATCGGTATGTATAGAATATAAATGGCCACATTCATTTATTTTATTTTTTTCCAGTAATGAGGCGAAAATTCCTTGGAGCCTAAAGTAACAACGCGATTCTATATAATTAAATATTCTGAATAAAATTAGTTAATTTTAATTAAACTAATTTTTTTTTCAGAGAATTTAATTAAATTGAATGATCATAGTAATTTTTTTTTTTTTTTTTTGGTAGAAATGGTATGGCGAATTTTGTTCGTTAGATGACAATAGAAAAACAAATGAATTATAGGTCTATTTTATCTAAAGTTTACTTTAGTATGTCAAAATGATTAAGTGCTCTTCAATCTGCTAATACTGAAATATTGACTATTGACATTCCTTTTGAAGACTAATTTTTAAAGATTAAAACTGATAAAATCTCACGATCTGACGTTTTCCTAATATAATAAAGAAAAATAATTACAAATTAATTATTAAAAAATCACTGCCATCTTTCCGACAATATTCATTATTCTGATGTTCTTCCTAGAAAGATTTAATTGCATATTTTACCAAAATTATGCTCTGTTTTGGATGGTTTAAAGGTACAGGATTAAAATATGTACCATTAAAATCATCTTCAACCGCATAACATCTGTGCCGAGTGTCATAAAAATATATATTATTCTATAGTTATTATAGGGAAACCTTATAAATCCGAATGTCTGCCATTTTTAAATGGATGAAGCTGCGGGGCTATAATCTTATTTCAAAGTTGACTTTAATAGCCTGATTATCCTTCTAAATTTCATTAAAATCATCCAATAGTTCAAAAGTTATCAGGTAGAAATCTTCTAAGTTTTGAATGTCCGCCATTTTTAAATTACTGTATTAAAGATGTCTTATTTGAAAAATGCCATCAAAGATAATTAGTCCGGGATATATTAAGAAATTGTATCAATGATTTGAATGTCCATTATTTTCAAATGATTGAGACCAATGAATGATACAACATCGAAATTATATTTAATGGTATAATATCACTACCAAATTTCTTGAAAATATATTAATTCAAAAATTATTAATAGAGGAAACAGCAGTTAACATTTTGATCTTATAAGTCTCACTCTTCTTAAAAAAAAAAAAAAAAAGATAAAAATGCTTGCAATAGTAACAACATGTAATAACATCTTTTCATTAATTTATCCTTACATCATATAAAATAATTCAAAATATACAAAATTTACTTCAATTCAATCAATAAAGTTAATTAGTTATTTTTGTTTCCTATTTAAAATTTAAAAGCTTAGTAATAAAAAACATTACGTGTAAACTTAAATCAGCTAATAAATATATTAAAGAAGTCTGAAAACACAACTTATAATAAATAAAATATTCAATTGTAAATTTATTATTACGCCATTTTTGATACAACAATCGTGACATCATGCCATAGTGACGTTATAGACTTCTGAAAAATTAATGACGCTATGAAATCGTCAAATAAAATCTATAGTTACGATATTAATATGTCATGATGCATATTCCTATGTCAAAGTAAGATGTTAAAGAGTTAATATGCAGGGAATATCAACCTATTTGATGTGCTATTAGACAATTATAGAAAATTTTTTGAATCAATATACATATTTTTAATTTCAATTAAGTGTTTGAACGCATTTAACCTTAATTATATTGTTCCTATTTTAAAGAATTTTTAATTCAGCTGATGTCTAGTCCTGTGAGTTTTGTAAACATGTAAATTAAAAAAAAAATATTGTGTATATTAATGATTTATGCTGATGAATTGATGTTTTAATATTAAAAAGAACCTTTTTTTGGTATCGTAACTCCTTAATTTTTTTTTTGAAACCACCACAAACGTTGCGAAATAGGTGAAAAATTAAAAATTTATTTTTTGAGTGTTTTATCTCTCAAATATTAGATAATGGAGCATTGAGTCCTTAAATTTATACATTTCGCTAACTATTAGAATATGGTTTAATTAAAGAATTTTTATTACTACATCAGCAAAAATTATTATAAAAAATATTTTGTTTCATATAAAAAATTATCAAATATTTTACTACATATCATAAGCATTTATTAAGGATGGACATCTATGTAAGATTTATACAGATAAAATTCGTAATATCCCAGCTTATTAAAAATTTGTGCATTTATAAAGACCTTTTAACGGATAAGAAGAGAGTTCACGTCTTATCATTTGGCTCTTTAGAATATTTAATTTACCGAACCAAATTGAAAAATTTGGATTTGTAATTACGCTCGTTTCTTAATTTTAGAAAGAAATTGAAAATCATACGAATACTGAATGCTACTTTAATAAATGTGGACTTATATAATAGGCTGCTGACACTAATACTACGCTGGAATTTAATATCCAAGATTTCGTTTAATGAGGAAAACAAAATCTCTAATGATTCTCTTTCTCTTTCTTTTGTATCAGGTAAGATATAACTACACGCTTTTTCATATCTATATCTGATGATTATCAAAAAATGACTTTTTTTTTTTATTAGTTCTATGAAAATTACTGTAATTCTTTACAAGTTCTAAGAAAAGTTTTTTTCGTGTTGTCATAATTCTTCCTCGCCATATAGAAATAAATCATATACAGTACACGCTACTTGGAATATCGTATGCATATGGATCTGCATAAAGAAACTTTTCACTAAAAAGATATTAATGTAAGCTAGATCTCTTACAAATAACTTTTTTTGAAGAATACGAGTAATCTTTTTGCTATGTAGTTCATCTGTATTCAGCAAGGATCTATAAGCCCTTCAATAAGTTCTAGGTCTTGATGCAACACATACAATCGAACCACTATCTGAAGTTTGATCTAGGAGAATTGTATATTTAATTACGTTTGTTTTGTACTTCGGAAATTTGTTTCGAAATACAAATTTTTAGTTTGGTAAAAATATAAGTCATAAGAAAATATATTTTTACCAAACTAAAAATTTAGATTTCAAACAAATATTCAATTCATATTTCTGTGATTTTATAAAATGTTGCATAAAAAAAATATTAATTATTATTTTTATGAATAGGTTATTTTAATGTAATAAACTGATTTTGGATAATATTGCATTGCATAAATATAATATGAAGTTATTTATTTTTGATAATTTCCAATCCAGAATGGAATAAAAGAACACAGAATTGTGTTTGTTCATTTGTTAATTGTCTGATTGTCAACATAACATCTCAGTATGAATATATTTCAATAAAATTCGTATACAGGTTGACATTCAAAAATCCGGCAGCCGAAAATCCGGATTCTTCAATATTCCGGCATGAATTTCAGGAGCGTATTTTCAAATTTCCCAGCACTTTTTCCAATTAAAATTCTGAGAATCTGTTTTGTTTAGTTTTACATGTATTAAAATTGAATTAAAATTCTGTAGAACCATCTGTACTGTATTTTATTTAG
>WUQG02000338.1:0-12387 GCA_011317285.2 Androctonus mauritanicus | reverse complement strand
GCAGATTCAAAATCAACTCATTTTGATGGAGATAATTCAGTTTCAGCATTGTTATCTTTAAATGAAAAAATGGGGGGTGCAAGTTTGACCCTTGCCACAGGTGCTGTGTACCGTAGTTATGGCCCTGCAAATATTTATCATCAAAATCCAACTCACAGAAACACTCCAGAAATTCCACACACAAAAAAGATGCTTTCTGTATATCATACATTGCACATGGATTCATAGGTATATGAAATGCAGAATTTATTATTTACATTATTGTAGTAAGTATGAGTTTTAAGTGAAGGACTACCTGTACTTAATTTTTCTGGATTATTTTTAATCCAAAAAATTCATACTGGAGACAATTTTGTCTTTAGTGGAAGTTAGGACAAGTGTATATATTTTTCCATATTTGATTTAGAATGAGCTCATGGATATTCAAAAAATGTGTTAATCGTTATTACCAATGCTATTGATGATTTATACTAGAACTGCCACATTTCTTGAAGGACAGATTGGAACCAATGGCATATCATCATATTCACTTATGAGCAAAACTATCAGCATCCTACCTAGGTGACACTGGCCAAGAAAAAATGAAGGAGCATGTCTAATCAACATATACTTTTGGATTAAATAACATATATAAATATATACAAGTTATTTTTAAAATTATATACAGGTATATATATACACACACATGGCATATATAATTTCAAGTCATTGCTATTAATATGGTAAATTACAATCATCATTAATTGTTATGATTTAATTTGAAATTTTTAATATAATAATCTTAAATAAAATTATTCATGATTATATTTCATTTCTTGAAAAGAGAAAACTCTCATTCTGTAAAGTCTTTTGTACAAACTTGAATTCATTTGTAAAAAGTCACTTTAATGGAGATATTAGCTGAAAATGGCATTTTGGACTCAGTAATATATACACACAGTAAATCAAAACAAACAAAATATGTGTTTTTCCAGGGCTGGCCCTAGGGTCTTTGCCACCCGTCTGCAAATACAAATGCAACACCCCTTCCCTTTCAAGAATAAGGAGTATTTCTCAAAAAAGTACATATAACATATTTATTGAAATTTTATTTTTCATAATTTGGCACTAACAAATTTTGAAATTAAATCACTCACATTTAACTGACAACATAAATCATTTTCAATAGCAATAAGCGATAAGTTTGTCAATCTCTCTTGCGAAATAGATGATCTCAAGTAGTTTTTTATTATTTTCAATTGTGAAAATGAACACTAGTTACACTAATAGGAATCATCAATAATATTCTGAGGGAAATAAGCAAATTCGGAAAAGGAAGTTTTCTAACATGGAGAAATTTATGTATGTCTAGAGGATTGTTCAATATGCTGAGTTCATTTTTGAACAAATTTTTCAAAGCACAAAGTTCATCAAATAATTCACGTCTATTAATGTCTTTATGATTACCGTCCATAAGATGGATTTCTAAATTATTGCAATTTTTAAAAGTGTTTCTTTATCTATCGTTGCTAGTTGATTCATGTTATATAAAAATTCAAAATAAGTGTTATTAAATTGCAACAACTTGAACCTTTCTGTTAAAGAGCACTGGATTACATCCAAAATGGTGTAAACAAAAATTTGAAATTTATCTTTAGGTAACACTGGGGTTTCATCTTTATATTCATAAGTAAAATGTGTATTGTTTTTTCTTGGACAAACTGCTGAGACTGGTTTAAATGTTGATTCTCCATCAATTTCTTTGGACAGCTCTACTGTTTCTTTGAATAAAGATTCATAAAAGACATCAGTATGATATTCAGAAATAAGTTTATTAAAATTTTCAATTGAAGTAACTGTGAATGCAACATTTTCATATGATCTTTGTAAAATTTCACTGATTTTTTCGGTGTGATTTAAGAGATCGTGCCAAAAAACTAAAGAACAGAGGAATTGAAAGTCTTTCAGTTTTGAACACAAAATTTGCAATTCATGCTTTGTTTCTCTATTGAACTCCTCGCTACTTGATATCTTGTATAAAGCATCGCCAATTTGAAATCTGAGTGGTTGTAATGCATCAATCTGGCTTTCCCAACGAGAAAAAATCGACAAATATAAATTTTGATTAATTAAGTATTTAATTTATATTTTGTCACATTCACAACCAAAATGCCACCCCCTTAGATTTGCCACCCTGGACAAATGTCTGGGTTGCCTAGACTGGACCCTGCCGCTGGCAGATCAGTTCGAGTCTTATCTTATTTTTTTATTTAAAAATTTATTTGAAGACTAAAAGTGGATGTGTTTTGGCACCCCTTGAAGTCGCCGCCCGCCTACGCCACAGGCCTTGAGGCTGCTTGAAGCCGGCTCTGTGCTTTTCTTGTTTCTAGAAAGCTATGCAATTTCAATTGTTATAGGAATTTATCATTAAAATAAACTAAAGTTCATTCTTTACTTCTATATTTAAAATGATATAGATAAAACCAAAAATAACACTTATCAAGAGAAATTTTTTATTATTATAGAAACATTTTTGACCTATTGATGACATCATCTTCAGTTGCACTATTGACAACAGAGTCAGTAGTGCAACTGAAGATGATCTCACAAGTAGATTAAAAATATTTAGTAATAAAAACTATTCTTATAAACACTACTTGTAGTTTTTTATAATAAAACTAATTAGAAGGATTTCTTTTTTTTGAATAGTTTATAATATATTAAATTGTACATTTCCACATAATCTTCTGCATTATTCATTGAATATTGTTCAACAATAATGCCCAGATTTTCATTATTTATTTTTAAGAAATGTAAAGTTTATAACAATGGGAATTCATATTAATAATTAATCAATGTCAACAATCACCACTGATTTCGTTCAATGATATTTATTGACAACCTTTTACATTAATGAGCATTTATTTCCATTAACTGTATTATATATATAATAAATATATGGAGCATGATATATAATTAAAGTGACTAGACATCCCAGATTAGCTGGGACATTCCCCATTTTTGAGTCTTTGTCCTGGCTTGGAAAAAATATCCAGGATTGTCCTATTTTTTACTTATAAATAGTTCATATTAAAAAATTTAAAAAAGATTAACTAGATTTAATTTTAAAAAATTAGCTTCTGAAGAATTCTCCTTCCCAACTTTTACTATAGATAGAATATGGTCACCCTAATATAACCAATATGGATGAATCAAAGAAAAAAGAATCTGATCTGAAGAAAAAGTAATAAAAATAATAGTAAAATATGTTTATGTTTCTTTATCTCTTCCTGTTTTCTTTTTGCAAATTTTTAATACTTTATTTTTTTATTGGTTTTCAAAAAATTTTTTTTTGGATTTTGTCCAATCTCACACTCTATACCAGTGTTTCCCAACCTTTTTTGGTCATGCCCCACCTTAGCATCTCTAAAATCCAGATGCCCCCGTGATATATAATTTTTTATTCAAAAAGTGAATTCCTATTCACATGGAGAAAACCTAAAAGGCCATTAACTTGATCTAAACAAGCTTCCAAAGAATATAGCAGTCATGAAAGAGAAAACTAAAAAACGAGAGGACAGTTGAAGTACTGAGGAAAAAATCATTAAGAAATTATTTAAAAAATAATATGAAGTGATTTTTATCGAGAACCTTCAATAATAATAACTGCATATGCATACTAAATATTTTTTTTACTTTCTTCTAAGACTGCTAGACTTATCTTAAACAGAATGTACACGGTGGTCAGCTGATGAAAATGGAGATGTAGAGAGTAAAGGTTCTAACCACTCTTCTCTATTAGCGGGCTCTCCCCCTCTCCATTGTCACCAGCTGATTGCCATATACATTTTGATTTTAAATTTAAAAAATTTGTATGTCAATATATATTTATATACTATATATGAGACCCCTAGAACTATAAGAAAAGCAAAAAATTCACTGTTAATAATTCATTCTCAAATTGCCCCCTTGTGAGGCATGTGCCCCACGTTGGGAATCACTGCTCTATACCCTCTACATTCTCAATATCTACAGCATCCTAAGTTGAAGTTCAGAAAATCTGGTCACTATGTATAATAAATATATACATCAGTGACTCATGGCTTGATATCATGGAGGTGCATGCAATTTTCAACTATACATACATATTGTAAATACAGTGTATATGTATTTGGATAAAATATCAAAATTATGGTAAAAATTAAAAATGAAAAAATATTGTTTATTATGGATAAAAATATGTGTTCAAATATTTAGAGATGATATCATGTTTATATTGTTGAATGACAAACATTACAAACACACTACTACTAGCACAACCTGCATATAAACAACAGTGGAACTGTGCAACAGACAATGCCACATTATGCTAATAGCTCACATCTCACTATGATATGCATACACTTGCACAAGTAGCAATATGGCACTGTAATAAACACAGTACTGCTAGCATCCTTTGTCCTTCTAAGTGCTACAAGATAGATTATTATTATTTTTTATACAAAATAAGTAAATTGTATAAGATTGCTGATAATAAAATTAAATATTATAAGCAAATATAAATAAATTTATATATTAAGAAAAATTGAGATGTTGCAGTTCTACAGTGCCTATACACAAGCCACCCCTAATAATGTATATATCCATCCCTCAAACAACATGATGTATAATATATACAGTATATATATATATATCATGCTGTTTGAGGGAGAAGTCATTCAAATTATAATGCCATACTATAGAAATGTTTTTACAACTGTATGCAAACACATACACAACTTATGACAACTAATAATTTATGGAATATGTACATTAACATCATATTCTATGCATTATTGGTTATTATAAACTATATATGTATCTATATTAAAAGAAGACCAAATTTATATATATTACAGTATACTTTTGATTAACTGGGATAGTAGGGAAACGAATTACTCTGGATAACAGATTCCTAGATAATTCATAAAATATTCAAAAAGAAATTCTAATTACAGACAATATACATTTAATATTAAAAAATAAATTTATGTATATATATATATATTCTAATGTTTTATTATTTATTGAAAAAGGAAACAAACATTTTTATTTGCAGCAAAAATTTATTACAATATTTGTAATTTTATCAGGTCATTCCAAAAATAATGTCATTTATAACATTAAGTTTTGAAAGAATATAAAACACTTGCTAATTTAATCAAATGGAGAATCACTCTTCAACAAATTTGTGAAAGCTTTAAAAATTCATGTTTAGACAAACTGAGACATGTTTGATCAAATACAGTATAAAAAAAATATACTGTACTTAATCATTCTTGGGATGACCTGATAATTTGTTCCCAATTTTGACTGCCAATTATCTAAGCTGTAATAAAGAGATGAATCTGGGAACGTAAAAATCCAAACTGCAAATCTAATATAACACATCAGTTCTGGACAGTGGATTAACCATGGTTAATCTGAAGTTTATTATATATTTTAATCTATATGATTAAAAGATTTTTTTATAATATATATTTATGCTTAATTGTCTGAAAAATAAAACTTGTAATATATTTGGAGATGCATTTGAACATACTGTTATGAAATGTAAGATAGAGAGTTCTAAGACAAGTTTTATATCCACTTTGAATTAATTTGGAAATTAGTGTGTATAACAAAGTAATTCTTATTTTCTACTATTTTCGTGTGTTTTTTATTTTTACATAAAAATCAGAAAAAAAATTTTTAAGTAACAGGAGTGTCTTCAAATTTGTGACATCATAGATCAGGACAGATCAAGATTTATATTACAAAATACGAGAGAAGATATTGGTGTTTAAAATTGTATGAAATTTATGAATGCTCCCTATATCATATTTTATACATTTATTATAATCTATTTGACTTGACAGAATTTATCTGTTTAACTAAAAATGTGTATTTAATATATTTGAATTAAAAATTTATTTAAATTAGAAACTTGCATGCAAATTATCTCACTGGAATTTTATATTTAATTCTCACGCATTATCTATACCATTTCGTAAAATTTTATCTATATTTATACATATCATAAAATAATTCTAATTAGCTCTATTGTTCTAGATATATATAATTTATCAAATAAAATTTCAGATAGATTTCATTGGATAATAAACTCTCTATCAAATTGAAAACAACTGTTAAATATATATTTAAATAATTATTATATTTCAAAATAGATAATTTAATAAATATTGTTAAAAGATCTTCATTCATTGAATATACAAGCTGAAATATTTGCCTAATTACTGTAGTCAATATTAAGAAAAATTAATTTTCAGTGCATAATTTAAAGATATTAGTTTTGAAATTAAGAATTTCTAATAGTAAAATACAACTTATGCATTTTTAATAACAATCATATTTCTCAGTTCAATGCAATAGTCTGAATTTTGTTTTTGCAGCCTGCTTTTACTTAAAAATGTATTGCTAATAAAACTTTACTCTATTAAAATGTCTTATAGTACAAATGAAGTTGATTTCAGATGCTTGAGACTTTATAATGAAAAATAGTAATAATAATCAAAAAATGTGCTATTTATTACTACTGTATATTACAAGCCACCAAAACTTATATTTATTATAGACTTTCGTCATTTCTTTATAAAACAAAACTACATCGTACATTTTTTATATTATACTTTACTTGTAAAAATATGATTTAAATGAACACAAACTACCAGATTTCTTAATTATAGGATTATATTGTCATTTTTCTATTTCATCTGAATACAAGCAGCAATAATCTCTTTTAGGAGTAAGAGTTACAATTATGGACCCCTAAAAGAGATCAAACAATTATAATTGCATTGATTCTTATAGTGACTTAAGAATCAGTGTTTTATCCATTCCAATAAGCAGCTAGTTTTGCATTTTTGAATGGAATTATTATTACACATTCATAAATGGTCTATTCCAAATTTGAGATTTATGGTATAAATCTGAGATTACAATGATTGAATATTTAATATAACATTCATTCATATTAGTGATAACATAGGCAAAATTGATCATATAATATTCATGTCATTGTTATAAATTTTCCATTCTTCAGTCTTGTGTTAGCTAAATTATTCGATTTAGTTTTCTAAATAACAGTCTGGTAGTTTAAAGTACACTTTTAAAACCATAGAATCATTTATGACCTTGAAATAAACAATATTTTAATCATCCATCCTTTGAAAATTTTGCAGAATTATGCTGATCTAAAATATAAAGTTTTATAGTTTTTAGAAATCGATTAAGAAAAGCTGAATAAATATATATTGTTCTATAACTGAAGTTACTTAAACTTTAAAATTTATAAATTTTATTGCTATTTTTATGCTTTTGTTCTTTCATATGTTTAACTATACTTTTATTTAGCATACAAAATGCCATAAACTTTCCAATTAAAATAATTTTAAAATTTATATCTTAAAATTATCATGCTGTAAATATTTTAAATCATATTTGAAAGCATTATATTAACCAAAACATAAATTTCTTACATACAATATATGAAAGTGATTTTAAGTAAAATTTTATTCATTATATAGATAAGAACAGAATATATACACAGAAGTCTGACTCCAGATTTTTGTATTAATCTCTCTCAAATAAATCTTGGTACATAAGGGTTAATACATATTATTCATAATTCCTTCAAGTAGATATAAAATACATTTATAGTAAATTAAAACAAATTTGTTTAATTAAATATGATTTTAATATATGTAGTACTGAAATGAAATTTAAAGTCTAATTTAAACAAACAACGATAAAAAAGACTTCTTACTGTAAAATTAAAAATGTTTTTGATAAAATAGTTTATCTTATAGAATGAGCTTATCATTTCCTTTCACTTTAAACAGACAAATTGAATTATTTTAATTATTATATTGTAAATTTTAAATTATTAAATGCTTATAGTGACTATTAAACTAGCACAGAATACTATATCCTCTATTTTGAAAAAACTAATCCACTACAAAGAAAATAACTACCGTATATTGTTATTTAAAATATTATAGAAATTTACTTCACATTTATTATACCAACATTCAAAATATATAATTTGTTTTCACTGAATTATAGCACTGCAAATAGCATTATTGTGATGATATTCTATCAAAAAAAATTCATTTCTCTATTAATTCAATTAAAGATAACAGAATACAATTATCATTCTAGAAATTAAAAATTTCATCATAATTTATAAATTTATATCTTAAACTGTGTAATTATGTTAAAGAAATATAGAGAAAATTTTCCTTTTAAAATAAATTTTATCCATTTTAAAATCTAATGTTATATAACAAGAATTTTGTAATATGATACTAGATTTTAAGTGATCACTGTATTCTATACATAAATCAGATAATAAATTTTTTCTATTTTATGTGCTATTGTATAAAATAAAATATTGACAACTGAAATTTTACATAGTAATAGCTGATTATATTTAAATAATTTATAAAATCTTACCAGCTTTTTAAACAGGAAAATCTGTCCTATAAAAAAATATGTTTGATTCAATTATTACTCATTAACTATAAATCAGCCAGACTACTAATATATTTAAGATGGAGCAAAGGCCATGCTTTGAGCACCTTCATTAATAGGCCTATACATAGTTTTCCACTAACCTTATAATCAGAATTTAAGTCTGCATAAAAAAAAAGCAATCTATTACACCCATAAATTCATTACATCTTATTTAAATGTCAGAATTGTACATAAATATATAACCTATACTTTATTTTGAATAATTGCCCATTTAAATTTTTATGAAAACCATTTAACACTTGCTATATGTGACTATTGAAAATGCTGTACACGAGACTATTTTCAATAGTCACTTATAACAAGTCTTTCAATTGTTTTTCACAAAAATTTAAATGCACAATAATTACTTCTGAAATTTCCTTAACCATCATTAAATTTTATATTTATTGATAATGATTAGAATGGCCACAATTATAATCAGCATTTAACTAAGAAATAATCCAAATGAAATAACTTTGCAAATAAATGAATTCAGCTGAAATTATCATCCACTAAATTTCATTTTATGCAATATAAAAAAAACGTTTCAAATAAATCATTTCTTCTTTCAATATTTTAAATTATTCAATTTAGAAATTTGATATTTAACTCTTTAAGAACTGTGTTTCATTTGCCAGATAGATCTCAGATGAATCAAAAATCATTAATACTTTATATTTGAACATATGTTTATTACATCTATAATTATTTGAATTATTATTAAACCCAAAATCTCTCTTATTAGTATTGAATTGCTGTAAAATATACTGTGGTATCCAATAACTACTGGAATTTTTTTCATATCAATAGTTAAGAGAATGTATAATACAGCTGATTTTTCCTATTTTTATAAATAAATGATTCAAGGTTAACAACTATTTTCAGATAGATCAATTAGGCTTAGTTCAGTTTTTCAATTAAATATTTGAAAATTTCAAAACATTTACAATTTTGATTCACTGATTTTAGTTATTACTAAATTAATTTTGAGATTTATAAAAAATATTTAATGAGAAATGTTCTTTAGTTTATAATTTAGAAATTTTATATGCATCATAAATTATTACTGAACCATGCTGGTATTTAAAATGTGTTCTAAATGAATAACTATCACTAATAAGACATGTTGCTATATACTAAGATTATTTCTCAACATACCTATTTAAAAAAATTGAACAAAGTGAAAAAATAAATGAAAAACACAATGACAAATATATTCTGCCCCATTTTATTACACTTTATACCAGCATAGTCAGCAATATGCTGGAGATTAAATTACAACTTAAGACATCATTACAACCATCAAAACTGCTTTATAGAGAACAGCATTGGTTGAGGACTGACGGTGACAAGATACATGACCAATCAAATGACAGTTCACAACTGATATTCAAGCTTAACTACTGTAGAAATTACGCCTCAAGTTTCTGAATGTAACATCTGAATACAAACAGGAGATTAGCACATTGTAGAAACATATCTTGACAAAGTTTATTTAATTTTTTTGAGATAACCAAAAAGTTGCAATCAGAATCAAACTGTAAAAACAAATTCATTCATAGTACACTAGGAAAACTGGCCAAGTTCTTAACTTTTTGCTTCAATTTTTAGTCCCAATATCCAAGTTGATTGTTCTCATCAAGACAAACAAAATTTACTAGATTTTCCATCTAGAAAGAATGAAGTATTTTTGTGACAAGTGTCACCAAATTTTTATACTACTAATGACACCGTCAGCCCTGTGAGGCTTAAAATGGCAGTTCTTCACTATGTAGTGCAGGAAGGGTTTCATAAACACTTGAATCAAAAAACAGCAGGTATGAAGTCTAACAAGAATTATGGCAGAAAAAAGTCCAATTTCTTTCTAGTAGCAATTGTCACATAGCATATTTCCGGGTCCACTCTCGTGCTAACTCATTGTACTTGTCACGGTCCGTTTTATAGATTCTTGCAATTTCTGGTACTAGTGGATCATCTGGATTTGGATCACATAACAAAGAACAAATAGAAAGCAACACTTTTGAGATAGTTAAAGCTGGTGACCATTGTGATCTTAATATATCAAGGCAAATGCTACCATTACTATTGATATTAGGATGATATATACGTGTAGTAAAGGCCACCTTAGGTGGTTTAAACGGATAATCTGTTGGAAAATGTATGGTCAAAAAAAATACCCCTCCCTGATATGGGCTATCCGGGGGTCCCATAATGGTTGCCTGCCAATGAAATAAATCATCCCCTACAGGTCCCGCAGAACACTGTGCAGGCGGATCACGTTTCAAATCCTCTAATTCTTTTTTGATACGTTTCAATGCCATGCTTGACTATAGACCAAAAATCAAAATCCCTTTAATCTTTGCTTAATCCGAATTACAGCTTTAATCAATAGAGGTCGGGATAGTAGACCCTTCCGCCAATAATGAGACGGAACGTAGAACACGTGAGAGCTTCAACTAATAGCTTTCAAATCACGTGATGACGTCACTCGCCCTCTTCAGACCACCTCCCAGTGGCGGTTCTTAACCCGTTTCGCTTTAACCCACAGTCGCTCACTTCTCACTTATATGTCCTCTGCGCTATTATATTAAGTTTTCTGAAATGTTTAGACTGTAGTACATACCAAATTACTGAAGAAAGTAGGAAATTTTCGTGTAATGATGTAAGAAACTTGACCCGCTCGTCAACGAACTGACTGCAGCGAGCGAAAGACAGAAATGGCGGACGAAAAGAGATCGGGTAGTCGAGAGTATCGAATGTCAACTGGTCACTAAATTCCCCCTAGTGACAATAAATTACAAAATTATACATTTATAAATTAAATTTATATAAAAAGTAATCGAATTTTCAAATATTATAGTAAAAATATTGTTATATTAATTAAAATATTTTATGTATTATATTAATTTCTGTAATTATATTAGTCAAATGTTATAGAAAAATACGACAATGTAAATTAAATATTGCAATGTGTTCTTTGTACGTATCATCCATCAACCAACGATATTTCAGGTATCATCGTTGGTATGTATTTATTACCATCGATATATATATCGATAATTTATTACGTATTTAGATCGTTGGTTTATTGTTAATTATTATTTCCTAAAAATAATTATTTTTTAATTAATATATTTTAATATTCTATATATGTTCAGAAATCAATCATTTATTTTTTTACCTTTTTTGAATATTTTACGCCCCTTTCCAGTTAGGGCCAGTTCCAACTACGGGCTGCACCCACACCAGTGGAGGGAGTCCGGATGCTGAAGGACAGGGATCGCCGGACCGGGCTCAGCAACCCGAATAAAACTTTTCAGAAGTTACCAGATGCGGGTCCTCATGCGTGGGATGTCGACAGGGTTACTACTCAGCCATCCAGCCGTCTATTATTATTATTATTATTATTTTTTTTTTTTTTTCTTATATAAAGCCAATTGAAATACAATATCCAGCAACTACCATAACTATTATATTATTGCATAAAAAAGTAATGATTTACTCTATTATCAATTTAAATTTATCATATCATATACCGAAAATAATATGAGAGAATAGATTACCAGTAATAAAATATTTGAAAAAATTTATTCAATTAATATTTCTTAAATTATTAGTTTATAGATATAAATAATTTTCGAAAGATTAACAAATGAAAATTTGTAGAAAAAATAGTATTAATTTTTTACAGATTCTTTTACAAACCCATGTATAGGGTCGGCAGAATTGGCCGCGTGGAAAGGCTTCGGCTTTCCACTCTGAAGGACCTGGGTTCGATTCTTGGGTCCCACCCCTTGAAAATATTTATCATGGGATCCGGGCCCGGCCCGTCGATCCCCGTCCTCCACAATCCGG
>WUQG02000327.1:0-12389 GCA_011317285.2 Androctonus mauritanicus | reverse complement strand
TAGTACCGAGTGGAAAGTGGCGTCATCTGTTAATAAAAAAAACTTGTTATGCTACTTATACAATAACAGATTTATAGTAGATTCAGTGCAATTTCCGGTTGAATCTACTATAGGTAGATCAACCGGAAATTGCACTGAATCTACTATAAACCTGTTAGGCACTAAAAGTAGCCGCCACAAAAAGTATCCTCTACGCGATTTGGCATCTTAATTTGCACTATTATAACATAAGTTCAAGCAAACTATTTAAATTTTTATTTTTATTGCTATCAAAGGTGCCGACATCTTGATGATATAAGAATTGCCACATAAACTGTATTATATATCCGAAATTTTCGAGCAACGCCAGGCATTCTTGCTAGTTTAATACAAGATTAAATAAGCCAAAGGAAGAAAACTGTTGGCAAGTAGCAGATCACAAAAAGTTTTTTTTTTACCTAGGTAGTTAGTTTCATCCATAATTTCAAATCCGATTTATAAATTTTAATAAATATCATTTCTAAAAATTAAATCAACTTCATTTGGTCAAAATTATTCTGATATATAAATCCAAGTTTAATGTAAAAACAAATATATATTTTAAAATTCTTTAAAAGAATAATGCTGGCACATTAATAAATTTTAATTATATTAGATTAAGTATCAGATAATTCAAAAATTTTACAGATTGAACTTCATAATTATTCATAAATAATATACAATGGTTATATAATATATTTAGGTACTATATATCATAATTTTATCGAATAATTTCTACACTAGAGTGAGATATATACCCGTAGATCTAGTGAATATACAGTATTGTTAATAATTTTATATACATAAAAGATTAGAAATTTTGATTAAAATATTTTTAATTTTAGAATTCTTGAGATCACATTCAGATAAAGCGTAATTATCATCTTCCTGATGCTAAAGTTACAGAAAATAATATTGTTATAACACGATCTTACTTTCACTACTTTAGATTTTTGTTATTATGTCATCACGTTCAATTAATATAACATTATTTCAAACAGCATCATAAAATATTATCACCAACAATAAATGGCATCACGAATATTATAATATACTGTATATAGTGACTATCATAGGGGAGAGCAAGAGAGGCTGCTACCTTGGGCCTCACGATTTTGGAGGACTCAATTTATAACTGAATATGTTGTAAAGTATTTGTATATTTTATAACGTTCGAGCTTCAGTTTTTGTCAAAATTTGAAGTTCTCTATCAATGTTTTCGGTTTTCTTGTACACTTACCGCTGTATATTTATCAATTTTTTCTTTTTTTTGAATATTTTTAAGACCGGGAGCAATCCTGACTGTACTGATATACATCAGAGAAAATCTGACTGTATATCAGTACAGTCAGATTTTCTCTGACTGTACTGATATACAGTCAGTCAGTACAGTACAGTATATACTGACTGTACAGTATATACAGACAGTACAGTACTGTATATACTGTATTGTCTGCCTCAAGTTTTAATAACATTAACAAAGTAATCATATCAATTTTCCATCATTAACTTAGTATTTTATAATTATATATACTGATATACAGCCTGTATATACTGTACTGTCCCGAATATACATTTGACTGTACTGTTCCGAATATACTGTCTGTAGTGTATATACTGTACAGTACAGTACAGACAAGGTACAGACAGTATATTCGGGACAGTACAGTATATACAGGCTGTATATCAGTATATATAATTATAGAATACTAACTTGTAAGTTAATGATGGAAAATTGATATGATTACTTTGTTAATGTTATTAAAACTTGAGGCAGACAATTTTAATTCTACGAAGTTAACAAAGCTTACGAAATATAAAATTAGAACGAATTTATCCTGCGGAAGCAATAAAGAAAAAGAGATATTTTGGGGATTTTATTATTAATGTAACAGTTTTCTTATTTCCTAAAAATCGTATTGAAGTTTGTTGTTATAAAATTTAATAAGAAATGAGATGGATCGGCGACGAAAAAAGAGAACACGATACAACTTTTTAGAGTTCAGAAAAAAACGTTTAACAATTATGAACTTATTCTAGATCATTAACTTCAACATATATTATAGAGTAAGTAATAAGAGAAAGAAGAGTTCGATTAGAAAGATTAAAAAAAATTTTTTAAATTAGTTCAATCAAAAAGAAAAAAAAAAAAAATTAGATTGTTCATTCTAAAGAAAACTTTTAATAAGTGTTCAGTTTCCAATTAATCCCGAAAAACCACCAAATTTAAATGATTCAATTAAGTTTCGAATAAATATCTGGCAAACAAACAAGAATTTAACAGAGTAACCAAAAGTATTTTTCTATTCAGTTCGGTAATTAAGTTGTTTTTCTTTTATCGATGGTTGGGTAATTTATTTTTCGAGATAACATTCTGCATTACTAATTTATCGTGTTAAAGTAGTGTGTATTTCATCTAAATGCGAAACTCTTAGTATAAAATAGAAAAATTAAAAAAAAAAAACTTTATTTATGAGAAATAAATATTCATTTTATAAATTTATCCGTAAATTTAATTTACAGAAATAGATTCGAATACTATATAAATACAGTAAACTTCCGCATAACGCTCTCTCCTCTAATACGAATTCGTATAACGCGACGAAAAAATTGCGAATGGTACTCGTACAACGCTATAAGCAGTCCCGTATAACGCGTAGGATGAATTTTTTTTAATGTTACTTACCCGTTACTTATCCGTTGATTGTAATAAAGACCAAACGATGTTTTTTTCGTTTCCATGACAACTTTTAACAAATTTTTCGTCGGGTTATACGAATCCGCGTTTTCGGATTCCGTGTTATGTGGGATCAACTTGTATATAATATTTTAAAAAATTTAATTACTTGTATTCTGCTTTATTTTTCCATTTATTAAAAGAAACTTTTTTTTAAAAACAGGTTAATTAACATTCTGCGAAAAATAAAATCATATTCGAAACTAACGCACATCTCATTAGCAATATGTGATCAGTGCTGAAATCGTGGAACTCAGAGACAAGTTTAAATTTGCATAAAATCGTCTGATAATATCTCGTATAACGTGATTTCCTATAACGCGGAACGTATCCCCCGCGTTATAGTGGTACCTCGATTTACGAACCGCTTAATATACGAACTTTTTTCCTATATCCCATTTTGGCCTCTAGATACGAACCGTGATGCGTTTCAATATTATATTTGTAAAATATTTTCTATAAGTTTCACATAAAAATATGTCGATTATTTTTTCAAACATGCACATATAACTGTTAATGTGACGAAGACCGCTCATTCGTGATAATACTAAAGATCTACATAATAATTACTAGTTATATGGAAGTTTTTGTTAACTAATTTTTAACTGGCCAGACAGTTTAAAGTCTAAGAGACAAACAAGCCACTGATGACAATAAATCCAAAACCGAACTACAAAACCAGTCACAAGAAAATACATTTTTTTTTTATTCAATGGAAGATGATTTTTATACAAAGCGTGTAAAACCAAATATTTCAAAAATAAAAATAATTGTACACAAATGCATATTTTTTTAAAATTGTTTTCAAAATTTCTAAATCTGGAAACGGATTAATTGGATTTCTCATAAGATAAAATGGAAAATTGGGTTTCGAGATACGAACTTTCCGAGTTACCAACCGCGAGGACAGGAACGAAGTTAAATTTTTAAGTCGAGGTACCACTGTATACGTAATTTAGTATAAGTAGAGTGTAAGAATCAGTGGTGTACCAAGAATCCGGGCCTCTGATCAGGAGGGCCTCCGAAGAATCTAGTACCTATACGTAGGAATATAAAAAAGGAACTTTGTATTCTGGGAGGATGATTACGTATAAATGTGCCGTGCTTATGTTTAAAAGTTTATGTTAGAAGCACTGATGCTGTAATTTTATAAGATATGAGTAGTTTTACACTCCTCTAGCCATGAGCCCCCCTCATGAGGCAGCCCGGGTGGTAGATACGGCTCTATGTTCAGAAAGTTGGTGGGTAGGCGTGTGTCAAAATACTGTAACAAACTAAACAAGTTTAATAAATTTTTCCCTAGATTCAAGGAAAAGTTGCACAATTTGGCAACACCGCCTTTGAAGATGCCGAAAACAACCCTCGGAGGCGAAGTCTCAACCCTCTAAGACTTAAAATAACCGAGTGTGGACCATTTTGTATGGAGATCATGCCAATTAGGAGGGCCCCAGGGAGATTTCCGCCCCGGCCTCTATAGCTGTAGATCTGCCACTGGATAGGATAAAAAAAAATTATATACCTAACAAGCGTGCATAACCTGCTAATTTGAATTTTATTATGCTTAGATTTTATTTTTGAAACAAGCCATGATTTATTTAATTGTGGAAAATTATTGCATGGACATGCAACCTTTTCTTAGAACTTCGTAAGATATTCTGAATCACCTTGTTTTGTTATCAGGTGGGTAAAATCCGCATTACAACACAAAACTGCAACATTAAGAGAGAGAGAATTAAGAATTATTAATGAAAATTAATTAATATCAGACCCATTCGATTATCTTACGATTATCGATTATCTCAATTATCTTCGAATATCGATTATCTGACGATTATATGATTATATATATATTATATTTTACTTTCTTCTCCCATATATCGATATGTTAATAAAAACGATTATCGATAATCGAATAAAAACGATTATCTCGATTATCTTACGATTATACATATTATATTTTACTTTCTTCTCCCATATAATAAATATCGATATGTTAATAAAAACGTTTTACTTTAGTTTTAAACAAGACAAAAAAAAATGCGCATAAATATTTTTTTGCGTGTCTTATTTGATAAACAGAAACAACTGGCTTCCCATACGAAAACACACGCTCTAGGCATTTCGATTTTTGAGAAAAATTACTTAATAAATAAATAAAAATAATAAATTATTATAAAAATTAGCTCTCTCTTAGAAATTCTGATTTTTAAAAAAAACTTAAATTTAAAAAAAAAAAAAAAAAAAAAGACAGGATTTAAATTTAACGAAAGTAAAAATCATCTCAGAAATACAAAATTTTGATATTTAAAAATGATATTTTGAATAAATTAAGCATAAATAGCGAAACACGCTTAAGATATCAGTGGCATAAAAGAAGAAAAAAAAATAAACTACACTGCAGTCGAGAAGAATGATAAATATTTTGTATGCGATGGTTTAAGAAATGACATCATACAGGTGATGTCAGGTGTCTATGTAATGATACAGTAACGTCATTATAATGCTATTAATTTTTTGTGTTTTTTTATCCGCAATTGTATTTTCACATTGCTTTAACTTTTAGAAAATTCATTTTTAAAATTAATCTACCACTCTGATAAAAAAAAATAATAGTAATAATGACGGTATAAAATTAATTTAATTAAAACGTGACATACATAAAATGATTTTAAAATCTAAACAATTTTAATACTATCGATTGCAGTACAGTATTCTCTTAATTTTTGTCACAGATCGTCCTTTCCTCCCGAAGGAGTTGACATCTGAAATTATTTAGGTATGGTTGACATTGATATACACTAATATATCATATATTTAAATTAAGCAACCATTAATTTCATTACTCTTTCTAAGATCGTGCGTGAGGTTGTTATAATAAAAATCTAAAACCGGTCATTTGTATTTATCTTATAATTTACATACCAAATATCAAAATAATATATATATATATATATATGAAGAATAATTAATAAATAAATATTTATTTTATAGTTAAGCATTTACATTTTATTATTGTTTATCTTTATATCTTTAACATTTGTCTCAACAGATGGCACTACATGTAAATTTATCTGGAAAAATTCCCTATTGCTACATAAAATACAAGGGAAAAATTTATGTTTCAGATACTTTCCTTAATTTTTTTTTTTATTTTTTACATTAAACCGCATGGAAATTATCAATTACGAAACATAAAGTAACAATATTAAGCAATATTTCTTACCTGTTATAAAAATGTTTAATAAAATTAATATTAAAAATATTCAGAAAAATTAATAACGAAATTTTATTTTATTTTGTTTTTTGAGCGCTTTTTTAAAAAGAACTTTTTTTGGAAATAACAGAAAATCGTTCTGGATATAATTTCTATAAAGGGCCTTCTGACGTAGAATATTAAATCTGATCTTTAAACATAATATTTTGATTAAGTTTAATTAATTTCAAACATCTATTGTTATCATCCTCCTATGCAGTAATTTATATTTCTAAAGTAAATTTGTGTCTGAAGTAATTAAAAAAAAAATTATAATAACCAATATTTCTCGGGATATAATTCTAAATATCATACGTTAGTGATATGTAGGCGACTTCAAGGATATCAATATGTAATCTAAATTTAAACGCCTCCTCATATCAAAATAATTTTTAGGTCGAAAACAGCAATAAAAAATGTCTACCTACATTGTTCCGTATCGTATTTTTTTTTTTTTTTTAATATATTCTCCGATGCAAAATTTATCATTGTCATATTTAACACACACCCGGTTTATCCAGGAGTAAAGATGACTGAATGGCCTTCTTCTAGAGCTGTTGGTTGAAGTACCAGGTGGCTGTGTACACTGTTCTCATCCGTCAAAAGCTGTAAATACTTCCAAAAGAGAATCTTTATCAATACTTCAAGTTTATACTTGTTCAGATTAAAAAATAAATAAATAAATAATAATAATACTTGACTACAAGATTCGCATACGTTATAAAGTAATTTAATCTAAATTTATTTATTTTTTTTAATAAAATTTAATTATTTACTCGATTTTCGAGAAAATAAATAAACATAAACAATTTTTGAAAACATTTAAAACCAAAATTCGATCGAGCAAAAACGACGATTGTTTATAAAAACAAAACTTAAAAATTTATCATAACAAACATGTTTAATGTTACAGAAGCTTGATCTGAAAAAAAATAAATAAATAAATAAAATTCAATCCTATTTTCTTAAAATATATATATATATATACATATATATATAATTAATTTTGCATTTTTAAAAAGATTAATATAAAACTACAGCAAAAGAAATTTATTTCGTTATAATGTCTGCATTGTCACGTCTTTGTAGGTAATGCTCTTATTGGATAAATAGAAAATTTGCATTTTCTATTTATCCAATAAGAGCATTACCTTTAAAGACGTGACAATACAGACATTATATATTTTTTTCGTTTGGATAAATTTATTTAAACGAAAAAAAAAATAATGATTAGTTATAAAATATAAACAAATTTAACAAATATTATTTTTTTAAAAAAATATAGAGATTAAAAACATATTTTAAAAAAATTGATCGATTTTAATTAAGTTTTTCTAAGAAATCGTACGACCGCGCAGTATAAATGACGCTAGATACGGATTATATATAAAAGAATTAGATTTATTAAGTAATAACAACATTAAAAATAGGAATTTTATAAACTAAAATTGAAGTTTAGATAATTTAAGAGGAAAATTTTTGCGTTGAATGTCCGAAATTTCTTAGAAAACAAAATTGAATTATTATTTAAAGAATGTTTATTCCTAACGATTGTGAGAGTATGCGCTCTCTATTCATTGAATATTACGAATAGTTTTTTTACATTTTTGAGAAAAGATTTCATTCCAAAGATGATGAATATCATCATCATCATGAAATGATGATACTCATCATTGATGAGTATCACCATTTTAACGTCGCCATTGATGAGTATCATCATTCACGTCATCATTGACGAGTATCATCATTTTAACGTCGCCATTGATGAGTATCATCATTCCAAAAAGATCATTATTTCAAGAAGATCATTTCAAAAAGATGACGAGTATCATCATCATTTCAAAAAGTTCTTTGCAATGAATTTCCAAAGATGATGAGTATCATCATTTCATTCCAAGAATGAAATGATGATACTCAATGGAATGAAATAATGATAATCATTTTAAATTAGTAAAAAATATTATTTTTTATTTTTATTATATTTATGTTATATTAAAAAATGACGTTGGTAAAACATTTTTTTTTGTTTCGGTATTCATTATAAAATAGAATATTATTTTATGATTTTTTAAATTAATTTCGTTTAATTTTTGCCAATTTTTTTTGAACGTCATTTTTTTTTCCTCTACTCGTTTTCCATTCCAAACTTTTTTATCTTTAATTTTGACAAAGAAGAAAAATTCTTTCTTATAACTTAGCGAGTTAAAGCCGTATATAAATCATTAAAATTAATAACGTAAAGTATAAGATATGTTTACAATATTTAAAAGTCAAATATAAGATAATGAAGTAAAAATATCTCAATAGCGTAGCCACACATAATGGCATCATTTGGTGACGTCACATTTTTTCGTATACCGGAAAGAGAGCTTTATTTCATTTCCGATTTTCATTTAATCGTTGCACAAGACCGCCTCCTGTCGGTGTAAAAGTAAAATAGAGAAACAAAAAAAAAAAAAAGATAATGTGCGCTTGGCTCGACTATTGGACGATTGCACATCGGTGCGCGCGCATCTTTTCACCCAATAGTATCGAGCTGAGTGTAGACCGCAAACCAAGCAGCCAGCAACGTATTCCGGCAATACTCGACGGCGCATCATGTTGGCCGCGCTCCGCTCCAAGTTGACAGGAAAGGAAACAGGTTAACTCTAATCATGCGAGCGTTCAAATGCTGTTAAAAGAGAAATGACGGAAACTAATCCCATTCCGGACTATATTTACGTTAACGAAACTTCTGCAGAATCGCAAAATTGGACGATGAACTCGGAAAACGCTTCTGGTACTATTAGCGACGACGACTCGTCGAATGTGACTAAAGTGCTCAAGTCGTTTGTCATGTGTACTATAATGTTAACCGCCGTCTTCGGTAACATGTTAATCATCGTCAGTGTGTTCAGGCACCACAAACTTCGCATCACTACAAATTACTTCATCGTATCTCTAGCGTTCGCTGATATACTAGTAGCATTGTTTGCTATGACTTTCAATGCCAGCATGACAATAGCTGATAAATGGGTTTTTAATCAGATTGTGTGTGACTTTTGGAATTCTTGTGACGTCCTGTTTTCCACTGCATCTATTATGCACCTGTGTTGCATCAGTGTCGATCGCTATTATGCTATTATTAAACCGTTAGAATACCCAACAAAAATTACCGGAAAGACAGTTGCCATTATGTTAGCCTGCGTATGGATATCTGCGGGACTTATCTCCTTTATACCCATTTTTCTTGGATTTTATACAACGGACGAAGAATTAATACGCCAGACAACCACATCGGATGATTGCAGATTTATAGTGAATAAACCGTATTGCATTATTTCTTCCAGTGTATCTTTCTGGATTCCATGCTTCATCATGCTCTTCACCTATTGGAAAATATATCTAGAAGCAACCAGGCAAGAAAAGTTGATTTATAAGACTCAAATGGGACCCGGTGGCATGATGCATAACTGCGCAAGGAACAGTACCGACCATAATGCATTACCCAACGTACATGCACCACCTCACAGAAACTCGCACGGTGAAGATCCAGAAAGTGGCCAATCTACACCCACTAAAAGGACTATAAATAAAATGAGGAGGGAACATAAAGCAGCTAAGACACTCGGTATTATCATGGGTGCTTTTATTCTATGCTGGTTGCCATTTTTCTTGTGGTATGTGTCAACCACAATGTGTGGTGACGCCTGTTATTGTCCTGACTTGGTAGTAGAAATAGTATTCTGGATAGGATATTTTAATTCTTCACTCAATCCTATTATTTATGCTTATTTCAATCGTGATTTCCGTGAGGCGTTTAAAGAAACTATACAAAATGCCATTTGTTGTTGTTGCGTCAAATTTCACAAGAAACACAGGAATAATCATATCATCCATTTTAACTGTACGTATAGATCAAATCAGGACATAGGACTCGTCGAAAACAAATACGTACGCGAATGAGTCGCTCTTCTCCTGATAATGGTAAGTAAAAATTTTCATAAACTAATTATTAAACTCAAATATATATACATATTTTGTCTCTTAATTATCCTACAAAATGTTTAATTCGCCTTATTTAGAAGAGATAATGATAGCGATAATTGCAATTCAAAATTTTTTGTTATGGAAGAAAGGAAGGAAGCCAGGTGGCCTAGCTTTATTTAGGATATAGGTGTACGGATGTACGACTAAAATGCGTAGGAAATAGTAAAACTTTGGATGTATACTCGACTAGTTGACAAAGATGAGGCACTCTCGTGAGGTATAAAAGAGTTTGATACAAAAGCGACATAAATCTTTGAGGTATAAATTTTTTTTTTTTTCAGTTCGACGATAAAAATATCAGTTTAAACTGTCAGCGATAGTAAAAGTGAAATCGGTTAAATTGATAGGAAATTAATCACAACTTTCCTCGTTTGTTAACATTTTAATTGTTATTATTTTTAATATTTAAAAACTGTTTAAACACATTCGAGATAAAAAAAAAAAGCTTATTTCTGATATTTATTGTGATTTTTCTCTATTATTTGTTTTTTTTATCGAGATACTGAGCATTTTTATTATTTTTTATCGTTTATTTTGTTCCGATATTCCCTCCTTTAACATCGATAATCTCAAAATTACCGTATACTATATATTTAATATTTTATAATCAGTCGTTATTTCTTTCGCTTAAAAATAAAAAAAAAATTAGCATTTTCTGTTTATCCAGCGAGAACGTTACGTATAAAGACGTGACGATGCAGACACTATAACGAAATAAATTTCTTTTGCTATATTTATAAAAATTATCTGTCTTTCTAGAAATGCAAAATTAATTTTATATAAATATATATTTAAAAATAGGATTGATCAAAATAAAAAAAAAGTTTTTTGTTCTTAATTCAAGAATATATTTAAAAATTCATAATTTTATAGTTTCCTTATGATGATGTCATTACTTTTAAATTAATTGATTTGTTTATAATGTATATTAAAATAGTAAATATTGAAAATATTTAAAGTGCAAATTACATTATTATTATATTAAATATAATATAATTAAGTTTACAGTCATAAAATAATAATCTAAATGAGGAGTGTATCTTTTGAAAAAAATTTAGGTAAGTGGAATTTTGTTGCTGCTTAAAGTAAACTTTAGCTATTTACAGAACGAAATTTATAGTGAAAATTATAAGATAAGTAAATAACTTGTCTCATTTACAAAATGGACCACCTACGACATGTTTATGATAAAATTATGAATATTTTTTTCATTAAAATAAATGACTTATCCCGACTTATACGCATTAGAATGATAAATACGTGATTTATTATTCATTTTTTTTTTTTAGATAGTAAATAGTAGATTGAATGAATTTTTGCGTGTAACAGGTATATTTCATTATGCAAAGTTTAATGAAGTGTGCTAAAACTTTAGATTTATTAATAAGATTATTAATAATGCACAGAGAGTAGTTATGATTGATATGCATCTGTAACTTATAAGAAAATACTTTTTTTTTTTTTAATTTGTGTATGATTTGATGCAAGATTCTATCAACAGATAAAGAGTCCTATAGAGGATCTATAGAATTCTATAGGTAGAATGGGTAGGTATAGATCCTCTATAGGTTATTGTTGATAGAACTTATAGAATAAGGAATCTATTCTTGATAGGACTTATAGAACAAGGTTGCTTCTGTAGGTAGGATAGGTCTTTCCTATGGGTTATTCTTGGTAGAACGTATAGAACAAGGAACCTATTACTATTCTTGATAGGACTTATAGAACAAGGTTGGTTCTGTAGGTAGGATAGGTCTTTCCTATGGGTTATTCTTGGAAGAACGTATAGAACAAGGAACCTATTACTATTCTTGATAGGACTTATAGAACAAGGTTCTATAAGTTCTTGAACCTTATTCTATAGGTAGGATAGGCAGATATATATCTTCTATAGGTTATTCTTGATAGAATCTATAGAACAAAGGACCTATTCCGATTCTCGCTAGAACTTATAGAACAAGGTTCTATAGGTAGGATAGGTCCTCTATAGGTTATTCATGGTAGAACCTATAGAACAAGGAACCTATCCCTATTCTTGACAGGACTTATAGAACAAGGTTCTATAGATTCTTGAACCTTATTCTATAGGTAGGACAGGCAGATATATATCTTCTATAGGTTATTCTTGATAGAATCTATAGAACAAGGAACCTATTCCTATTCTTGATAGGATTTATAGAATTTTATTTTTCAATTAAGTGTCATATATAAAAAAATATAAATAATTTAAGTTGTCATTTCTCCAGATGATATAAAATATCCTAACCTTTTATTTATAATATTGGAATACACACACACACACACACACACACACACACACACACACACACACACACAAATAAAATGTACTAA